>JAECUM010008147.1:0-24235 GCA_016617855.1 Megalonaias nervosa | reverse complement strand
TATATATAATTATTATTATTATTAACATTATTATGATCATTGCTATTATTATTGCTCTGTTTTCTCGATTTATTATAAGGGTTTCATTATTGCTTTTATTATATCGCCCTAGTCGCTTAGCTTGATATATTAACCTAAGTTGGGAAAATGTGTATGGGGCAAACAATGGCAGCTATAAGGCCAGTGGAACAACCAAGTTGCTTTTCAGCACTCAATATCGAAAGAATCAATGTGATTTACAAGATATGTCATATCGGTTGGTTACTGACATAACATAGGAATGAAGTTGTGGGTTCAGGTTCACTTGGATTGAGTTTTTGTGTGTAGCTTTTAAAGCGCAAATATAAACTAGGGAAACATAATGATATCAGGACACTATATGACAGTTGTATATTATACTATAGTAATATGAAGAACTAAATGAATGTACATTATCGTTACATTTATACTCCTACTGATAACAAATGTGGCACAATAAAGTTGGAAAACTCGAATCTTGTCAGCAAATTGGAAACAGTACATATCTGCCTTTGATGACAATATTTTATCAGGAATATTATGTTGATACAATCAAAGCATTACAGCGAAACTCAATTTACAGTAAGGACTCTATAGCATGCACTGTATGTATACTCTTCATCAATCCAGGCACGAATGCTTCCAAATACATTACTCACGCAAATTCGACACAAAATCGTGTCCTCAAAACAATCTTATGCAGGATTGTAATCAGCGAGTGCAAGCTTAATTGTGTAAACCTCATCACGAATATCATCTTGTCAAGTGCTCCGTCATAGCACCAATAGATACAGTTTTGAACCAGGGTTAGAAGCAACAAAGGACACTGCTGTATAATTTAAAAAGGCATGTTCCGTGCGGACTTATCAGAGGATAATACCTTGAATTCCATTTATATTCGGTAGCCCAATGTGCATATGCTTTTTGACACTAAACGACGAAATCAGTATAATATCCTAGGTGAATTAGGTTGGTATTTTTGAAGCATCATAATAAATACAATTAATTGATTGTGTGGAGGATTTCTGCGTTAACTAAATGAGATATTTAATTTCTTCCCTTCAGCCGAAAAATACACTGTCTGGACCAAGCATAGCATAATTCAATGATAGTCACCGACAAATATACCATTGCTTGACCAGAGAGCAAAGGGATGCCATTTCGTATTGACTTCTTTTTTCCGAACATTTAGTCCGAAGATATCGGCCGTTTTGTTGGATTCCTTCATTTGTAGCTATTGCATGTTCAGAAATCAGTTGGGGTTGCATAATATCGTGGAATTTGCAAACCTTTTTTATTCAGATGCAGTTGTGGTAGGAGAAACACGTTGCGATATAGTTAACATATATATGTTAAAACAGGGATTGAAAAATCATTCCTTTCCGCTAAACAAGTCAGGTCAGCATTTAAAATTATCACTCAGATTTATTTCATTCCGAAGTATTGAAAGGTAAATATTATATTAGCGATGCCTTTCAGAAGAGCAATGAACCGAAATCATTACGACTTAATTGCAATTAGAAAGTTGGCTGCGTAATAGGCAATATCAATAACACTTTGGCATGTATCCACAAAATATGCTTTATTTGCTGTCTACGACGGAAATCAATACATTCTTGGGTCTTTACTCCATAATTTTAACGACCTCTACAAGTGTGGATGCGTTGCTCTGTTAATTGTCTTTTTTTGTAACATATGGCTTATAAAATAGGTGGACAAGTATTGAACTCCTTATCTTTATTTGTGTAAGTATAGTCTATGAACGTTCCAATCACCATAGCAGACTAAACGGTGTCAAGTCTAACATACTGAGATTCAGATCTGTTGTTATGTCAAGATGTGCGAAAATATCAAGCCATAACTTTCTGAAGGCAATATATACCAACTTGTTAATTGCAAATTGTATGATATACGATGCTTTGAGCTAGTTGTATTTGATGTGCTAATATCGCGGATACAATCTGAAAGGCATAAATAAGGTCCAAAGTTAAATATACATGCAAATTCATGAATATACTCAGATCGCATGAATCAATACACTACAATAATTTATGTTTAAAGGCAATTAGTCTATCAATCTCAGCTGTAAGTTATGTTGATTAAATTGTTTTAAGTACAATATCGAATTAAACAACAAAAGCACTTTTTTGTTTTAAGCAAAAGGAGTTGTGCTTGTTACCAAGTTAACAAGAATTTACCCAAACAAATCATGATTTAAAGCATTGTTTGCATAGGACTCATTATCGAATCCTAAGAAAACTCTGTTAGGACCTTCATTTGACTCCTGCGTGGGGTGACATTAAAATGATACAAATTGTAAGAATGATTGCGAATCAATGTAAAATCACACCATGCTTAGATTTTGGGTATTTCATTACTAAGGAAATAAATCGTATGTCGGATTTACTTAATATTTAAAAATATCAATATGGCATTCTTTTGATTTCTTTTACAAGGAAATTTAGAAAGCTTATAATATTTGAAAACAGACATCGTCCTTTGCACTTAGTAGTCAATCAAAACTTAAAATGCAAACACATTGTTGTGATATAGTTAGAAGATGTAGGGATTGTTCTTCACAACTGACACAGAAATGGGCAATAAAAGCTGTAGAAAACTATAGCTGGTACAGTGTTTGCATATTAGCAAGCAACGCACTAACCTAAGAAAAGAAAGCATGCTTTATATTTTAAATGATAGCTTGCCTCTTAGATATATCATTTTTATTTGCCAGCATAACGAAGATATTCATGCTAAAGAAAATTAATGACATCCTATGGTATTTTGTATGAGTCTTCTGTCGATATTATTTATCTCTCATAATATGTGAACGGTTAGTAACACTTTTCAACGAAATGTATATTTTCCCGCAGTACATTCTTTTCTTAGTTACTGGTTACACTTATTGAGATGGGTAATACTTTGAAATCTAAATACAAATGTTACTTTAGAATGTGATATAAAATCTTCGACCGAATATTTTGTTCTAGAAATAAATTCTTATGGTTTCTGATACATCTTAATACCATCATGTCCGTTATGAAATTTCTAATTCTTAAACCAGTGTATACTGTCCCGGTTATGTCTGTTTTTAATCAGGTTTATATATTTTAAAACAAAAAGAAGATGCTACTTACCACGCTCTGAAACAAAATGAAATAGAAACTTGAATTTTTTTCGAAAAATTTCTTTTCTAACTTTACATTTCAACTTTAAATTTGACATCTTCCGTTCTTCTTCTTAAAGACCTGACATTCGTATCTGCCTAATATTTACTAACTCAAATAGTTAGAAGAAAGAGTATGTAAAAATATTATCAAACGAATAACTTAAACCAAATTGCAAGCCACATTATTTCCATTAGCTCTGCTTAAAAATATTTTTATCATTAATTTAGTGATTACTATATTTCATGGAACTCTTAGTGTTTAAGATGGGAAAAATATTCTCTTAGGAATTCATATTTTATTCAATTAATCGCATTTGACAAATTTATTGTTTAATCCATTAATGTTCATTACATCATCAAATATTTGCTTCAGAATGCAAATGATTTTAGAAGTAATGTTGTCTTACCTGTGTTAGCCGGATCACAGTGGGCGCGACCTGAAATGACAGGAGAGAATAAGTTATGTTTTCGTTTAAGAATTGCAAGGATTTTAATTGCATGCGTATTTTCCGTTTTAAGTATCAGCTCATTTTTTGGATCAAATTGTGCAGGACAAAATGAAAAGTTTCAGTTTGAATCATTTTAATTGGTACTGATGAAAATCTTGGTCAAGGTCGCTTTTCAATGTTTGAAACAAGTTAACTGACAACTTTATAACGCCATTTAATTACGTTTTGTCTTCTCAATGTATGAATATTGATTATAATGGTCGCCGTAGTAGTAGTGGTGCTTATGTGGTAGTTGTAGTGCTGTTAAACGATAAACAACAAGAACGACAAATAAAATTAAATGTGTTGGTCAATTGATAGTGTGCATGATAGGAGGGGTGGTCGGTAATCTTGTAACAAGGTATTGGTCGTGTATAAAAGAGTGGCTAGTTTTTAACTTCTAAAAACAAATAACCTCAATCATTTTCATAGAAAAATGTAGACATAAACCGGTCTCTTAACTGACAGAACGTTTACCTTATCAAACTACAATATACTTAAACGATCTAATGTCTCTTATGTGATGCAATTCCCACTGTCCCCTGTTTCATATCAAACAAATACAAAATATCCAGTCACAAATATATTGCATTAAATATGCAAGTTCGTCATCCAGTAATAATTCTGTCTCATGATCAGTCAAGAACATCAAGTACTGAACGTTACATACCTTAGCTATTAACATTGTTACACATTCTGTGTTGCGAGAAAAAGGATGGTCTCTGAGTCAATTGTTCCATTCATTTTGAAGGAGAATTACTCTTTAAAATCTTATTTGTAATTTTAAATCTGTTTCTTTACATTTTATTGGTTATAAATCTGTCAAAAAAATCAACAATAGTTTAGAATCAATTTTTTTTATGCGCAACAATTGAATATGCGACGCCTTAGTTAGAATGAGCTAATACTTTCTACTTCTTTCTATTTCCATCACAATAAAAACTATGTGATAAACAGGATCTGAAATGGGTAATGATTTAATATGACATTTATAAAATTAACTGAATAATGTCCAGCGTTTGCGCACCAAGGGTCTGAAAAGATGGACATTATTCAAGTCGGTTCATAAATTCAATCTTATGTCAGTCCTCTTTGAGATGCTCTAATTATCAATATTTTGGGCAAATAATTCTCGCTGCATGACTTATTGTCCATTTAAAATGATTTTCATGTGATTTGAACTCATTTTGCTTTTTTGAATTAGGGCTGTTGATGAATACACATTTTGATGAAATTGTCTTAGAAAATATTTAGACTTTAAAAAAAGAAATTTTGTAAGAATAGACACTAATCTAGTATATTTAGAGGTCTTAATAGATCACTTGAATATCATGCATGTTCGTACACAACAAATATAAAACCGTTAAGGACTATCTTATTAAGTAATGACAGCATGGTTATAATTCACGAATTCATATAACCGCTCCGGTGGCCTAGTGGTTAGAGCGTCCGCCTCGGATGCGGGAGGTCGCGGGTTCGAACCCCGGCCGAGTCATACCAAAGACTAAAAGAATGGTACTAACAGCTGCATCGCTTGGCTCTCATCACTAAGAGGTTAGTGTTAGGTCTGGTCGGCCTGGTG
Organism: Megalonaias nervosa; assembly: GCA_016617855.1. NCBI lineage: Eukaryota > Metazoa > Mollusca > Bivalvia > Unionida > Unionidae > Megalonaias > Megalonaias nervosa. The sequence continues at coordinate 18,978 of JAECUM010008147.1, read as the reverse complement.
GGACATCATGTCACATGTCTGCGGCATGATGCCCCAGTGCTAGACATCACTATAAACTGTCACACTGCAGACATTGTAGCGATATGACTGAAAAATTGTTAAAGCTACGTTACAAATCTAATGCCACAATGTTATATTAACGTAAACTAGCACATGTCAGATCAATGTTGGAGGCTATGTCATGTTTAGTTTTGTATATTTAAACTAGCATATGTTAGCTCTGCTTGAAAGACTGCCATATTTACGTAAACCAGTACATGTCCGATTCATGTTTCGGGCTGTATTATGTTTACCTAAACTATCACAAGTCGCTCCATGTATCATGCTGTGTCATGTTTACTTCAAATAGCAGCGGCGAAATTTATCTCTCAAGCTGTATGGGTTTTATTGAAAATTGTACGAAAGCTCTATGTGTCAAGTTGCATCATTGTTTGTGCATAAACGTACACGTGTCAGCTTCACTTACCAAACAATAAAGTGCAGAATGGTTAAACAAGCTAAAGTAACATATTTTGAATTAATTCATTGAACACAACAGCCTGGTATGATTTGCTCCATCTGTTAGCCTTTCGGAACAATGTTCACAACCGTAAGGTCAGGTTAAGTAGCTTGCTATAGTAATATCATACAGTACAATATTTTTATTATTCTTGGAAAATAATGCCTTAGGATGTTTGATACTGATACATGGCTTGTGTTCGTAACATTGTGTCTGTCAGCAACTGTGATTTAATTCACAGAGAGTATTATGGATTTAATATACAGCCAATCCCATGGATTTAATTAATAGTCAATATCATAGATTAAATACACAGTTAATGCTAGGGATTTAATTAATAGTTGATACTCAGACTTCAGTTCTACTCTGGATTTAATTCTTAGTTAATGCTCTGGATTTAATTTCCAGTTGATACTCTGGTTTTAATTTACAGTTGATGCTCTGGATTTAATTCAGAGTTGATACTCATACTTCAATTATACTCTTGATTTAACTCTATAGTTGATACTCTGGATTTAATTCACAGTTGGTACTCTGGATTTAATTCACAGTTGATACTCATAATTCAATTTTACTCTTTATTTAATTCACATTTGATACTCTGGATTTAATTTTCAGTGGATACTCTTTAGTGATACTCGGGATATAATTCGCAGTTCATACTCTAGCTTGAATTCTGATATTCTGGAATTGATTCACACTTGATGATTTGGATTTGATTCGCAGTTGATACTCTGGATTTAATTCAAAGTTGATAATCTGGATTCGATTCACAATTGATGCAATGTATTTGATTCAGAGTAGATACTCTTGAATTAATTTACAGCTGATACTCCGGATTTAATTCACAGTTGATACGCTGGATTTGACTCACAGATGATACTCTGGAATTGATTCACAGTTGATAGTCTGGATTTAATTCGCAGTTGATATTCTGGATTTAATTCATGGTCATCAACATATATGTAATTAATTGGCCTTGCTAGGATTTAAATAATATTGACCGGATTTTGTCATTCCGAAACTTAAATGATTTTTGCAAATTTGTTTGAAAACCTCCACAGCTAATGTAATAATATAGAAACCATCAGCATTCAAAATGTCAAAACGTTTGATATCATTTATGCACATTGCGTATTATCTGTTTATTTTAAATTTCTTGAAGTGCGTCTTGTCTTACAAGTTGTACATCTTGTGTTATATCAAGCACTAACTATAACATAATGATATCCTTGAAGCGATTGAAAGCTGGAGAATGTGAAAAACAAACATCGTTACTTAGATGTTGGCAAAATGGTGTCTGAAGAGGTTGAAAACTGGATGTGATAAATTCACAAACCTTGGTTCAGGCTTATAAAACTGTTTTCCTTGATATTGCTAGTAGTGCTACTAGTGGTCAGAATTTCACAAGTGATAATCGCATCCACTTAATCAACATATAATAAGTTAAAATCGGTTACTAACAGGAACGTAAATGTTTTGTTTGTTATACATTAATATCTTTGCTCAAGCGTTTAACATATTACTAAATGTACAGAATTAATTTCTTTTAATGGCATGTATACATTAACCTGTTAAAACTATTACATTGTTTGTATTATGTTATCTTTGTTCTGCAACTTTGTTGAATGAAAGCACCTATTTTATGGTTGATCAGCCTTGTGTACCATAAATACTGTTGCAATGCCCCAAATCCTTTCAGTAATATGTGTTGTAACTGCAAATACTACAAAGGAATTTGCATGTACACTGATACAAATCATCAAAATGTGTTTAAATTTATTAACGCAACAATTTGAGAGGTTATTCATGTAATCATGAATATAAGTTCTTAATAATGAACGTATGCACCTATAGGATTTGGTATGATTTTATATTTGTATGTTGTGGAAGGAACAACTAATTCAGATCAATCTTAGTGGATTGGAAGCCCTATTTAGCTTACCATTTACACAGGAGTGTTCTAACCTTTGTGTGTTGTGCATTCAATAAAAAGGAAGTAGTCTCCCTTTACACACAATCGATTATGGAGTTTCACAGTCATTTATCTTATTGGTTTGCCCACCCAACTGATGATAGACTATAAATGATAATAGGAACAAAACTAATGGCTATAAACTGGAAAATAAAAAATACACAACTATTTGCTGTGTTGTTGGATAATTTTTTCTTTGATGTTTTTAAAAACTTAAGAAGGCGACAAAATCATAATCTTGCATGATTTAAGACAATACTGTATTTTTTATTTAATGTAAATAGTGGTTCGAAGCGGGTCAGCTCGTGTGATGCTGTTACTGTGTCCCAATAATACATTTTCTTAACCATTCTTTCAGCGAAAGCAAAAGAGGACAAGAGTTCAATAGAGCCACATAGTTTGAAATGTCACATGAAGATGAATTGGAGGATGAGGAGGAAGAAGAGGAGGGTTATAATTAAGAGGCAGATGATTAATGTAGCTAGTGATAATTCAGATTTCACGTACATAGTGTACATACAGTCTTGATCACATTCACCTGAATTCATGTTTTCGCTTCATCATAATAGAATTAAAAAAAAAAAAATTAAAAAAAATTGTCAGGCCTAGATTAGGACAGTTATCTGTCCTGCAGTAAAGCTTTTATCTGGCATGAATTCGGGCTTATGAATTTCCTTTATCAGAGCTTTTGACTGGCCTGCAAAAGGGCTTTTGTCCGGCGTGCTTTAGGCCTTGCTTTACTGGCCTGCATTAGGATTTCAGACTGGCCTGCAGTAGAGGTTTTGTCTGGCAATCATTTGGACGTATGACTTGTCTGTATTGGAGCTTTTGACTGGCCACAATGATGTCCTGTATTTGGGCATTTGACTGGACTGCATTAGGTCTTTTGTCCAGCCTGCATTTGGGCTTTTGTCTGGCCTGCGTTGCAGTTTTTTAATTAAATATGTAAATCTGTATTAGGCTGACACTACGGTCATTAGACAATTGGCCTCTAAGAATAGTTATTCCTTGTTTAACATTTATCTCTTTGTTTAGTTTATGCTTTCTCATAAAATGATTGTTTAAGACAGGACATTGGTTACTGCAGCTAAGAAGGTGTGTTAGTTTGAATTATGTTTACTATTGCTTCTAAGGAAAATAAATTAACTGCTTCTTATTGACTGTGTTTCAGTTGCAGATAGCAAGTCATTGTATTACTATAGTGCAGGTAATAATATGCTTGTTTTTTTACTTTGTTATAGGCAAATAATTTTTATTTTGTGTTGGACTTTGGTGTAGGTAAATTACATGATTTTGTGTTGGACTTTGGTGTAGGTAAATTACATGATTTTGTGTTGGACTTTTGCCAATTATCGTATGTCAAAGTGTTTGCACCAGAATAATAATTTAGAAACTCATTGTCTCTAGTGTATCAATCTGTTTTAAAAATCTCCACTGTTTGGACCATCCTTTATATACTTACCCACCTCTCTGTCTATCTGTTGAGCGTATATCGACCTATATATAATTTATACATATGTATATCCATCTATCTCTTCACCTGTTAAACATACATCCACCTATCTGTCCATCTTTTATATTTGTCTCTTCCTGTCAATTTGCTAAACATGCATCCACCTGTCAATCAGTTGTACAGGTCTTCTCTTGTTTATCCATACGTTACATATACATATCTCTTCCAGTTTCTCCGTCTGTTATACATGTTTCCATGTGTCTATCCCTGTGTTATACATACCTAAACTGTTTCTCCTTCTGTTCAACATGCATCATGCTGTCTCCATCTGGTGTACATGTTTTCTTTTTTCCATCTGTTATACATTTTTCGTCTTATATTCAGTATGTCCGTCTAGTATATGTGTTCTCCTGTCTCCGTCTGTTATGCACGTTTCATTATGTCTACATCTGTTTGTTATGCATGTATCCTCATGTTTCCATCTGTTATACATGTATCTTTTGACTTGTTCATCATTGTACAGTTATCAAAAGTTACAGCTTCATAATTGTTAGTATTTATTCATACGTAATATAAGTAAAACATATATGCATTGGCTTTCAATAATACATAAGATTTGCAGTCAAGCAGAAGAGAATGCATTGATACGGGGAAGCAAATATAAACTATGTTCCACGTTGAAACTCAACGTGTACAACTAAATCATATGGTGACTTTAAAATTGTATTTTACCATGAATCTACTCAGACAGAAATAATCAGCACTCTCTTTAACAACATTAAACGATGTGTGCAATGCATGTATGTCGCATAGAACTGTACGTTATTATTCAATATTGTTTGATTTTATACAGACGAATAAGCATCTTGGCAGCATTTAATAAATACCTAATACATATACATTTTCTTCAGAGACTTTACAACGTTGCTTAATATTACACACGAATATTTCACCATATTTCCATACACGTCATTAAAAAAAATTTGATGTAAGCACAGCAAACAATGTCATACTGAGACAAATACGAGAATTTTAATTATCTAAGCATTATTTGTCCATAGTAATCTAATTACATTTAAACAAAGTATGATACATATAAGCATTCACGAGAGACGTCGTTCAGGGAAATATTGTGTAAACTTATCTTGAAACAAACTGTTCTATATTTTAAAAGGCAAAGCGGATTAGCCACTTCGTACTTGTTATTGATAATTGATGTGGTATCACAGTTAAAATTTAATTTAAACCAAATTTACTTAAAGGATTCGTATATGATTGAATATTCAAATCTGTTCTCTATTTGCGGTGTAATCTTCCAGCGGCATCTTTGTCGGTAGCATACATATTCATATGATTAAAGTAGATTCTAAAAACCATTGTCATAATTATACTTTCGTACATAACCGTTATCAGAAATAATCTGAAACATCGCAAATCCACATATTAAGTACATGTTTGGCGCCCGGTTTCCCCCAATGTCATTATAATGTGGATGCTTTCATTCAGCTTCAAGACAATTTGACTGGATATCTTTTAAAACAACGACGAGCTTGCCTATAAGTAATGGGAATCGCATTGTAGTGATTTTAAATATTATGAAAAGAGTTTGAAATATATCATTATTAGCAGTGTTGGAGGTATCACTAGTATGGGACATGTTGGCTGATCCTGCAATTGTAATGATTAGTCTATGCGACCATTACATGTGCTGGAATTTACAGTCATTAACATGTTAGAAACTGGTATGATAACGCATAACGACTTACATTAATCTCAGAGTGCATAGCTTAATTTGAATCTACTGGCAATTTAGGATCCTGCGGTAATGCAGAATACTGCACCACTAGAACTGGAGAAGGGGCTCTGATTGTTGCTTTACAATTAACGCAAATAAAATACCATGACTTAAACGATGTATCTGTAAATTGTAATAAACGATACAAATCTTTGTGTCGCAGGAATGGTAAGGTTTTTAGAGACATGATACAACTAATATTGACCCCAATGTAAAACGTCCAACTTGCTACTCAGGCGTTTGAGCCGACCGATTACTTACACAAGAAACGGTTTTAATGTAGCGTATTCCACCTCGAGACCAAATTGTCAAGAACATGTGACAATTGGAAGCACATCTTACCAGTTCTTTACGTTCTTTAGACGGGCTATGCTTATTATGATGCTATATAGAATTGAAAAACAATCTGACACATGCAAGTGGAAGCGGATTTAAGCACTTGCATGCGTTTGTTGAAAAGAGTTGGTGGCCGTGGAATGTCGAAGTGTATTGTAGTTGGGAAAGGAGTTTTCCAACAAACCACATATTGCAGACATAGACCCAAGGCTTGTGACCAGAAACAATAAAAATAAACAACTTCCCTCAAGCCGTAACACAGGTTTCCATGTGTACAAACTTGCCCAGTTTTTGACTAATATTTGTCACTCAGTGTTAAAAGTGCTGTATTTAAACTATGACAAACAAAACAAATATAATATTACATTCACGTGTGTGTTTATTCAGATCTAGAAAAATTACTTTATGTAAAGCAATGTTCTCCTGCAGGTACTGCTTTCAGCCATTGTCCGCCTCCTTACTCACCCGATCAGCAGTGTTCATGTTCATATGCGTCTGAAGCATGTCTTGCTTTGTTTCTCTTGCACTTTTATATCTTCCATAGGTGCCGCCTGAGTAAGTAGTGTTGCATTACGCAAGTTTAAGCGTCAATAAAGGATATTTACATTATTATTCATCGAACTCTAAGTTACAACATATGGATCAATGCAGTAGGAATTAAATAATACAAAACACAGAACAAATTAACGAAGTGTTACTCCTTAAAACATTTAGAGTCAATTTTTTGTATTTGTGTCTCACCTCGCTGAATGATAGCTGACATTTAATCAAAGACGCGAATGTCATCATGGACGACATTCGATCCCTTTATTGCCAACACAGGCTAAACATATCCAGCATTTGCCCTAAGCTTCCTAGATTGCATCAATATGGAAATCGATTGACACCTTGCTGTGTTTAGATGTTCTCCTCAATTACCTTTCTTCTGTATTGCCTTATAGCTCCGTTTGCACCGACTATAAAAACAGTTGTATTACCTAGTAGACTGATTCTAACTGGTTCATATAATTCATCGACGAAGAGCGTATAAACACCTCTTTTCTTTATTTGTATTAAATCTATTAACTATAAAACGGTGCATCAAGTCTGTGTCTTGAATTGGTATTTTGTCCTATCTCCGTTAGGACGGCATGTATAAGTCACCTTCAGCAACATGAAGATAGATTTCTGCATATCGTCATTATCATCAATATATACTAATTGAACCCAACCGCGCTTTCTTCCATGTGTAAATTAATCTTCAGATAAATAACCGTACGTATTTAATTCAACTAGCTACAAAAAAGGATGGTTACATGAACGATGCTATGGTTTTGGTTGTTGTGGTGTCTTTATGAGGCCATTTCCGGACTCAAAACAATGAACAACAAGGGACCAACTAGTTAATCTGGAGCTGTTGACGTTCTTGATCTCATTTGGTTTTAATCTAATAGATATTCGATACTTGTAGCTTTACTGTTCACAAACCAGAGGAGCTAATGGATGGTTTGTAAGCATGGTTCTTGAGTGTTAACACAACAATGTTTTATTTGGTAATGTTTTAACTATTAAATCAAATACGCATGAAATGCAGAAAGATAACCTAAATCTTTAGTCCTCGTACTAGGGACTTGATATTCAGACTGATCTATTAAATTAGTAACTGTATGGTTTACAGGTGGAAATTGAGTATTATTCTAGCATAAGTCAGTTGCCAACTGAGAACAGACTTTTTCCCGCACAAAGCGGTTGTTTGCAATCGTGGTCTAGTTTTACATTTTTTTGTTCCATATGAAGTATTGTAAGGAAATTATTTTGTTGGCTATGCAAGGTATGTAAAGAGGCTAAATATATTATGAATTAATTGGCATGTGACCTTTTCGACTTAGTCAAAAGCAAGAGGGGTGGCTATTTCGTCAGCATAAACAATATATTCTTTGTTTGGCAGTCACTCTTTGATCTGTTTAGCATGTTTTTCACAAACAAATATAATATGCCTACACCAAGATTCCAATGTATATAATCTTACTTTGATTAGGTTTGAATCCAGTTTACACATTTGGGACAAACCTAGGAACATGCAACTTACCCGGATCGCGACCTGAAAAATATGTAAGGAAGAATTAAACTATTTTTTCAATCTATACGTTTTTAAAGCTCACCTTATAACTTCAGTTTTGGTCTCTTCCTTTCTTCTGTAAAAACGACTTACATGCGTATTTGGGCAACAATTATACTAATTCGAAAGAATTTTAAGGCGTATGGGACAAATAAATGAGTCAACACGTCAGTCATTTAAAATATATTGCATATTTTTTTTTTTAATAGCTTTGCTTAATATTACCATGATTATTTCTATTGTTATTAGTTTTCTTGCTGTTTCTCCTATTGCTTCATAAGGCAGCAGTATGGTCAGATTTGAATTATATGTAATAACCCTACATCATATATGATATTATTGTTGAACACCGTACACTGCGTGGATTCATTACATGCCGATTGAAGCAATAATACTAGATATAGCAATCACAAAATTCATATTTTACCCTATTCATCTATTTGAAAATATATGATTCGATCCTGTAGCGATTATTTCATCGTCAACTGTTATCCTAACTTGCAAGTGATTTTATAAGTAATATTGTCTTACCTGGACGAGTTTTCCAATTATGTTAAACAGGAACTGAAAGAAGAGAAGGTACAATATAGTTTCAGTTTAAATTACTTCCATCTTTAATGAATGGGAATTTACATTGTTTTGATAGCACAATGCAACCCTAAAACTTACATCTCCATTGGTATGTTTTGGCATTGAGAAAGATGGCGAAGACCTCTATTGGATAGTTGAAATAGGGTAATATTTGAATATACCATGACTTTTTATCAATTTTGGAAGATATAAACTGTAAATTTATTAATATTGGTCTAGTTATTATATGGATTTTTATTATGACATATAGGTAAATAGTATTATTATTATTATTATTATTATTATTATTATTATTATTATTATTAGTGTTGTTGTTGTTGTTGTTGTTGTTGTTATTATTATTATTATTATTATTATTAGTAGTAGTAGTAGTAGTAGTAGTAGTAGTAGTAGTAGTAGTAGTAGTAGTAGCAGTAGTAGTTTTGTGATAGCAGTGGTAGTAATATTGGTACAATTACTATTGAAAAGCTTAGGCAAATGATAATATTTCACTGCATCAGTCACTACCCGTTGAATATGACAGATTTCATTTGAACTCATGTTGTTATTTTGTAATGAATTTAGGTTGTAGATTTCTAGATGTTTTGATGAAATTGTCTACGAAAGTTTTTAAACACCACAGCACCACAGTTTTAGAGATTCTTCTCCTATCTAATGAACAAGACACGGTCATATAGTCGATATCGAGGTCATAGTGGGATCTACATGCATATCATGCAATTTCAGACAGGACAACAATAAACTCTTTAGCATTGGCTCATGAAAATTGTGATGCAATATATGTTTAGTTGATGAAGTCAAGCATATATGACATAACGCAACCGTAACGTAACTACTCTAGACTATATTTGATGTTGCCTTATCATTAATATGCTAATAAATAATATCATCAATCAATTAGCATCTCCAAAGGATAGGTTGAGGAATATGAATGCTGAGGAAAATAAAATACTACGTCTAAGACAAGTTTTCATGGCTTCATTGTGGTCATTTGACTGGTTCGAAAGAAAACATCTGTATCATAAATGCTTCGACTCTTAACAAGAAAAAGACACTTAAGACAATTAACATATAGAGTACTATTTAAGCACTTTTCGTGTAAGGCTTTTATTTGACGAATGCTAGAATGAAGCAACGGCGTCACTAAAAAAGCTTAACTAGAAGACACGGGGAAAACCTGACAGAGCACATATAGCAAAACATCAAACTTTATGTTTATTTAAACTACATATATACTAATTTTTACGAACAACCCAGTCTAATTAACCTGTGATGCTCTTATGATTTCGTACTCGTTGTCACAGAATTGTATAAATCCCTCAATTTATTTTATGCATGTACCCGGGTTTCGTTTGTTTGTGTACAACGATACCAGAGGGTGATTTACGTATATTGTATATTATTTTGAAATAGCGAGTTCGGTTCATCCGTGCCGCACGTGCGAAGTGCACTCGATGGGAAAAAGTCGATTTACATCTAGCACGGCTACATCGTCTGTATTTAAATGCCCCGCCGTAAAGTGATATCTTGACATTGCGGTTCGTCTTGTCAGTAAGCAGTCGACCTAGGGACTTGCTCATCTTCAACTGTAGAGCTGACCTTAGTGACCAGAGTGACCAGCGTGGTCCATGGTGATCGTGGTCGGCGGATTGTGGTCGACGTGATATAAAGCTATATAGCTAACCATAGAAGTTAACCATACAAGCCGTAGAGCTGAGTGAACAGTGTTGCTGGTCAAGTAGCAGGTGATCGGGCGTTGCTGACCAAAATTGGTAGGCGCTGATTGTTTGATTGACCAAGGAATGAATGGTGGTCGGTGACTACATCTAATGCTTGCTTGATTGACAAGTGTGACTGGTAGACAAGTGTGATATTGACGGGAGTGTTTTGTGTTGCTCCATGCATGTAATTTTTTGTGATTGGGTTAATTTTGTTTGTTTTTATTTTATACCCAGAGTTTTGGAAGTATTTATATATTTTGTATGATATCTGTTCTATCATGATTTTACTATTTGTTTAAAATATCAGTTTTCACTATATGAGTGAATACATCATTTACCAGTGAGTCAGCTTTCACTATTTGAGTGAATACATCAATTTTACTATAAACATTCTATTTGTGTCACCATCAACATTGTTCTGTTGTTAATCCGAAATCCCAACTCGGTTATCTTGTTACACTCGTGAAGATCATCTCAGTCTAAAATGTTTTGAACTTGGTCCTTCAGGATGTCGATAACGAAAGTGTTTTGATCTTCGTGGATATTCAGGTCTTGCTTGGCATGAATGAATTCTGCCAAAGCTATTTCCCAACGATCTTCGTGAACTAATTAGATGTCATGAGGTAATTTGGCAGTGAAACAACATAAGGTGTAGTTGGGCAACAAACCTAATTGGTTATTTATAATTCGATGGTTCTCCTTTCCGAGGAGTCACTCGATGCCAAAGAAGTGTCCTAACATTCGAACTATACTGTTGTGAAGTCGTTGCTGACAAGGCTACCGTTCTTTCGACCTGTAGAACATTTCAGGGTTGGATTGGGAAGAAGATAACGGATGTGACTGCTGAATAGTGAGCCACAATTGTTCGTCACCTTGCAGTAAAGTCAGATTGGTGATGGCGGTTCCGATGGCACAGTAGACTACGCAAATAAAAAAAAAAAAAAAATTTCGTGTTTTAAGCATACGTTCTCCACATCACATGCACTTGGACTGATTTTGATGTTTCTGAATAGAGGAACTCTGGGAAGAGGTAGCTAATGTTTTCCACTGCATGATGGTTATTTAATTATTTGGCAATGGTGTACCAATCGAAAAACCAAGAATCAAAACTAGGTGGATATCTTTTCCAACGCACTTTCGATGTAGCGCAATCTTCTTTTTTGATTACTCGTAACTCTGGTAAGTGAAATGTACCGTTTAACACTTTAATATTAATGTCATCCAATTTATATACGGCTTCATCTTGATCACGTACACGTCTGGTGACACAAAATAATTCGGTTGTCCTATAGGGTAAATAACCTTTGTTTAGGCGCTGTCTATAACAGATCATGTTTCTTGGACGTAGAAGTGGTCGTTCCAAAAACTCAAAGGCAGCCACTTTGTTGTCGTGGGTCACTTCGTGGGCTCATCTGATGTTCTTATGGTACGATTAATTTTATTTTTTGACGAGACGCGGTAACACGTCGAATAACTTGAGAGTGTGATGATTTGTAAAATAGTTCGAATGGGTGCTGAAAACGTTCCACTGACTTTCGTTTCGGAATTCTCTGTGGTGAACAATTGTCTCTGTTTTTCAAGTTTTGTATATAAACATGGTTTACCATGCAACGCCGTTGCTTGTCTTCGTAGAGGGTGACGATTACTTTATTTCAACATCAGTCGTAAGGCTCGTACTAACTCAAAGCTCCTTTTGGAAGTCAAATGAACGATGCAAGCAGATTTAGAAACGGAGTCCATGGCGCAAACAAATATATGCAACCACTATTGTATGCTAGCAAATGAAAGATATAGGCTTACTCGTCGTGTCATTGATAATAGATTCCACCGACTTTGTTCTGATTCCTGGAACATTTTCCTGGAATGGATTTGTGAAATGAGTGCATCAACGTTTATTGAAACCGTCGCCGTACCTCTGTTAAATGTACACTTTTAAATTTGATTTTGTTAGTACGATACACTTTTTGAACTCCTCCATAACCAACAGGAATGCAGGTTTCAAGACTTTCCATGAGGGAGCTATTCAAAAACTTTCCTACTGTTCACTGATGCTAAACTTCGTTTCGTGTGATTTGGAGATGGCTTGAAGTGTCTCACAAGCTGAAGGAAAACGAACCGAGTGTAGCTGTCAAGGTATCCTTATTTTCTTTGTCTTTTTCATTCCTGTCTTCCCTTATTTTTCTCTTCTGTCAAAGCAGGGCTCGAACTCATATTTTTGACCCAAGCTTCTATATATTCTTATGAGTGACAAGGGGTGGAGCTGTCAAGGACGCTGGTACCATATTATGTATGCAAGCAGACCTTGTTTGAAAGACTTCTTGCGTGTTCTCTTCTTTATCTTGCTTAATATGGATCGCGTCTGTCTTGGTCACTTTTAATGGCTTGCTTGTTATCATCGTTTTGAAATCTTTCTGAGTCTGTTAAGTTCTTTCGTCAAAGGCTTTCTAGTGAAAAGAAATGAAGATATTGCAAGACTTGGCAGTAAATTTGAGATTTTTTTTGGGGGTTCTGAAAAATCGGTTAGTACATCAACAATTGCAGTTTTTTGTTTTGCCTGTGACGTCTCGGTGAGATTCGTACTGCAAAGTAAAACGAGGGACCTGCTATTCGTATCAATGATGGAGTTCAAGCCATTTTTGTAGGGCACTGAAGGTAGCTTTCATCCTTTCATTACATTATAAAATACACGTATGACGCCTTCCTACTAATGGGGTCTTTCTTTTCGTGTTGTCCTCCTTATAATTTGGTGCTTATCAATAATTGTCCAATAATTCCTCCTTACAAAGGTGCGGCCACTCCTCTGTCTAAGAGTCCTATTAGTATGGATATAATTCCACCCAGATGAAACTCTGACTGATGGATATTTTCATTTTGATCATTTGGCGAAGAACGTCTCGATGTTCTCCTAAGCGTTATTTCCATAGGTTGGATAAAGGTACAGTTCCTTTCAAGACATTCAAACAACATAAACATACGGTATGGATGATTTCTTTAGGACTGTTCGAATTAATTGATTTTGCATCGGGGGATGGGATTTCGACAAAAGCACATCCCAAAGATTGGTTAAACGAGGACGGAGTCATCTTCAATTTCCGTGTCTGGCATACCTTGTTACTTTCCTTTTTCGGCATGATATTGGTCGTGTGCTCTTCCTGGTGGAAATATGTTCTTCATGCGTAAAAACACTATAGTGAATTGCCTATCACATTTAATGTTAATGCTGAAATTCGTTTACAACGATTGCAGAAACGTCGTATTATCTTCATGACGGGCATCAGTCGAAGTTGAGACAGACTAAAGTGATACAGCCCTTGTTTCGACATATCAGGTAAACTTTATAACGTCTCGTTCTGTCTTGGATTTTGATCTTTGGTGAGGCAATTATATTCGCAGACGCAACTACGCCTAAAAACGACGAGGATGACCACCGGGGACGAAGATGCTTTTGAAATGGATTTAAATTTTTCTATAAATTGAGAACATGATTTTCGGGAGCAGACGAGCCTCTCTTTCAGGTCGTGGCAGTTTTGTCTTGGGCTTTTTATTTTTCTGGGAGTGCGCACTGACCATAACGCTGCTGTACTCCTTTGGACGAATTTGGGAAGAGGATTTTTTTTTTCTTCTGCGTGATTCCTCTAATAATATTAGGATCCAATTTCAAAGGAGAATGAATGATGACGCCACTGATAGAACCAATAACACTAAGTTTCAAATTGATTGTTTTATTGTTTAGTTTGACTATCCACTCCAAATTCTGCTACTAATGACCAAACAACATTCTGTCTGGCAAAAAAATAATATTTTGTTCATATGGGATGTGTATGATAGATTAATGTAATTGACGTACTGTTAAAGTAAACCATTGCTAAACTCATTAAGAATAAATTATAGCAAATGGGCTCGCATTTGTAATTTTTTCCGACTGATGCCGTGTAGGCAGAAATCAATTGGTCTGAAATATGAGATTGAAAAGAACTCATGGAAAGAGATGGGCAAGCACTAGGTGTCGGTCGTTTTTATAATTTATTTATGCCGTGGGGGATATGTAAATCACTTGCCCTCGTCTTGGCGCCTATGCTGAAACAGATCTAAATACCCAGGAGAAAAACATATTCCTGGATATATTTATTGTGGTCCTGGAACGTGACTTGATATCCGACTTGACGACCTAGACCCGGATAGTATTTGATAAATGCTATTGATCAAGAGTTCCACATTCATGATGTTGCATATAAAAGTAAAGATCTACAACAACGACATATTGCAGATGTAAAGTTGATTCACGCATTAAATCCCATAACAAAATAAATCTCTCAGAGATAAACATGCTAGGTTTCTAGTAAAATCTGCGATGAAAGGTAAACTAGTGCTAGGGGCTGGTAATTAATCATAGATAACTATTATAATGGAATCGGTTTAGTATAGCCCAAGAGGAAACTGGAAGGGTAGAGCAACGATTAGTAAGCTTGCTGAAGCAGCAAATGTCACACGTTCCATTGCTGAAAATTGGTTAGAACGACAGGCAATATGGCACATTTATCTACCATCACCTAAAACATTTCATCATGCACATTTTGATGTCAGCGCTCTTGTTAAAGTTCATTAGGCAGATATTCGGTTTTACCATATGATACTATTAAAACACGTAGACTTCAATCACTAACAAACAAATACGCGTTAACTGTCGTTGACGTTGCAAGTAGATATAAAGAAGCATTATCAACAAAACAGCAACTGAAGTTGCATCTGCTTTTAAAAGAATTTATCAGCGCTGTGGTCTGCGATGGCCACAGCTACTACAAGTGATCCGAACACAGAATTTCTTGGTGCAATATCATCTCTGATGAACAAACATTATGTCAAAATTAGAGGAGGACTTACTGCAATTCATCGCGATCAGGCAATATTTGAACGATTTGATCGAACACTTGCTGAAAGATTATTTGGATATCAATATGGCAGGAAATATACTTGAATAAAGTTCAGAAAGACAAGAGATCTCGTGATTGGGTTGCAAGACTACCAAATGTAATAGCTGCGTTAAATAATGAAATTACTCGTGCAACTTCTATGAAACCCATTAATGCGATCACAAAAAAAAAACACATACCAATACAGTGACGTGACTCTTCCTCAAAACAACCTGCAATCTACAGACTAGATTAAACTGCTCCTCAGCGTGGATTTGTACGTGAACAATTACAAGTAATTCCTGAGGATACACAATTACCACCACCTTCACTTTTGTGAAAACAGGATACCAGAACCCCTACATTGATTACACTCAAGACAGGTCAATATCATATTTGCCCGTGTGTGACCGAGATTACTATTTTGTATTATATCCACGGTGAATTGTCTTGGATCATTATTCAAATACTGCCATAACATTACTGTAATTCAGGTCACACAGTGATTATTCTGTTGTTGTTTCAGTGTTGTAATAAACTCAATATCGAGGTCAAAATCACGTTTATTTTTTATTTTTTTTTGGTCAGCTAATTTCTACTAGACAATTTTGTTGTTGACTTCAGTATCGTTATTGATAATTTCATCGATCATCATACGATCCATTAAAACTCTAGTAACTGAGACGTTCTTCTTATTCGAGACACTGCTAGATAAATTAAATTTGACCATTCGATCCGATCATCGACAATCCATATATTTGTATCCGAAATAGTTAATCCGTGTGGCGAGTGAATCGTTATAGCGTATCTTAGCGTCCAGGGAGATGTGTCCATCGTTAGTGCGCTCTCAACGGCATTTACGTCAACACAAACAATATCATTAAGAACGTGTTTTTGTTTCTGATTCATTCATGGAATATCAACCTCAATATTTTGTTTGTATATGCTGGGCGACAACAAAGCGGCACTGGTAACTCTGAAAACTTCTCTTTAGATAACAGAAATAATTCCTCTTGAATATTATCACGAACTATCCTCCTACTTGCAACTATCAGATTAGCAGGCTTCCATAAATTCCAAAAATCATTCATCGTAGTCTCTTGAATTATTTCACGCACTATTTCACATTGAATCGTATTTGGGTGCAGTCTGATTAATCTTTCAAACTCTTTCAGCGGTTCATCAATAGCTCTATGATCATTATTTATCTCTTCATAATAATTTACGAACGTTTTCAACCGTACATTATAACAGCAGCATTTCTCGTTAACAAAGAAATATTTTTAATACCTCCAACGATACAGTACAAATTTCATCCCAAATAATAATCTTAGGAATAAGTCTCTCACCCATTCGTTGTGAAGTCCATTCATCTCCTTTCCATCGAAAGAAATTATGATACGTACACGAATTAACTCCTCGTTAACTCATTCTCTGGCGAGTCTATGTGTGAGTGTCAAAACATCCATATCACAATTCCGAATTAATTCAATCGCAGGTGTTGTTTTACCAGAACCTCCAGGTCCATTGAGATAAATAGTCTCATGTCTGAACACAGGATCATATGCAGGCTGAGCCGATGATAATTCCGATAAATGATTATTTTTACAATAATTATCATCGGAAATATAACAGAAGAATCAAAATAACTAAGTATCATTTCTCATTTTATTTTCCATTCGCCCAATGATGGATAATTTCCATTTTTTAACTGTCTCAGCCATTCTGTGTATTTTTTTATTGATATAACATGAATCTGTTGCGATTCTAACCGCGGTATTAGAAAAAATTATTTATCATTGATAATAAATTTATCGAAAGATACGCAGGCATCAAAGATCTTAAATTAATGAACTGTGGTGATTCACCTTCAGTTTAGGTCACGATTGTACCTAATTTAGTTCCAGCAGATACATAAGCATTTTCTGGACTTAAAAAATGTTTCGTTCGGTTGAATCGGCAATTATAAAATCGAATTCAGCATCATCGATGATTAGTCGTTTGTAATCATATGATCCTCCTTGCGTAAATTTACGAATTATTTTTCTGCCGAGATCTTTTGCGAGTTTATTCTCAAGATCAATTATATCAAGATTTTAATCATCAGAGTGTTTCTTTTGTTGTGGAAACCAAACCTGTTTCTCCGGACGATATGATATAATTGCTTCACTTACCACCAATGATATTAGTAGTTTTGCATCAAGAATATATCTAACTAAATCTATTTGAGCCCAACATTTTTTCTGCAAAAATGTCTTTCAAATCAAGCATAAACGATCGAATGGAGATTCCGTGCTAACTTGAATGATTCAATACAGGAAAATATGGTCAGGTCAAAATTTGGTAAGGGTCCATTTATTGCAACTCTGTTCATCGCGTGTTTTGGGTGTCCAAATCTCTTGAAATACTCAGAACATTCTCCGAATCCAAGGAAACATATAAGATAACACACGACCATATGAACCAATATAACATCTTTATAATCGTATTTAGTATTCCATAATTCGCCATGTCCGTATTTGATACTACTGCGCTGGATATCTTCAAGAAATTATAATCGTGTTGGTTTAAATGAATTTTTCTTCTGAGCGGCATGTGCAGCACCTGACGGAACTGTTAAGCCATTTCGGAGTAATCTTTCGACAGCGATTCATCATCGACATCATTATAGTTCGTTCATTTTAACGCAAAATTTTTCATTTCGTTGTGGAGTGATTCTGTACGATAAATATCTCCATTAGGTCGTACAAACTGATCATGGCGATTTTTATCGCTGTTCACAGATTCGGAACTACGAAACAACCACACGGACACAAGGTCACTCTTACTGATATGTCTAATGGAAATTAAACATATCGTCACTATAGATTTTCACAGTTTGATTTTGTGGAAATATTGTTATGTCCGAAGTCCATGCGTGTGCGTAATGATCAATAATCTCTATCGAAGCTCCATTTTTTATATTTCGATTCGTATAAAATATCTCCATTTAATGTCTTCACTCTTATCGGAAGTCTTAATTTGTTTTCCTGTTCAGAAGAGTCGCTGATAGACGCTCCACGCGTTTATTTTTTTCGTCGTTGATCCGTTAAACAGTTTCCTCGTTTTGCATTTGTGAAATGTTCCTTAACTCTCTCAGCAACACAATATAAGCGAAAAAATTTCAACGGTTGGAGTTTATCGACGTCGGTCTTATCAATCGGTGGATATACTGCATAAACAACTGCCGTTACAAGATATGCCCGTTCAGAATAAGGTCTATCAATTCCAGTCAATATTCCTGGTCTTGAAGTTTTATTTAACGTGACAATATTTCCAGTGTGGCCCTGACGAGAAGTAACGCAAACAGGATCACGTTTGTAACGGATACTCCATGTGTCGTCGTATGTAGCTACGATACATTTTATTCTAAAATTATATTTTCGGGCAATGTTGAGATAACTAAAAATTGTAACTGCCCGTTTATCATTTATTGTAGCATCGAGAACACCACCGACGTTGCGTAGAATTTTGAATGTTGACCATACCTAAGCTGCACCATCATCGCGAAATTCTAACTTCACTGATGCAATTGATTAAAGTTTTATTCGATAAATCAAC
>JAECUM010008146.1:0-57940 GCA_016617855.1 Megalonaias nervosa | reverse complement strand
AAACCCTTGGCATTATAAGAAAACTTTCTAAAAATGATTGATCAAAATTTTGCTATCTTTCAATCATTTTACTCGATGTTTATGTTGATCATTCCATTATTTTTCAGAAAATTTAAATTGCTACAGGACTTATACTCGTTGCCACCAAAACCGGAATGTGGGTACCCATTGAAGGAAAGTACCTCAGTAGCTGTGACCTACTTTTTTGTAGTAGACTGAATTTACGTTAACACAAAGCGCATACCTGTGCCTGGTTTGCTCAATATCCCATCAAAACTGTTATCTTGCTTTACTGTATGAATGCTTGACCTTTGAATACTGAGCCTGACTTTGTATGCACATGACTTGCGCGAGGCTTGGTTGCACATCATGATCAAAATTTTTCTACGAATTTTAAGAGATCCTGAAAGTTTCTAATTGCCAACAATACATTTCATCTTAAACGGGATAATATGGACCCTCAGGACGGTAACATAGTGTTACTGTAGGTTCGTACAAAAGTAAGAAAAGAAAAGAGTGAAGTCAACAAGCTTTGTAAATTTAACAAAATAATTTATTTCCCTAGAAAACAAAGTAAAAATATGAAAAAGGATTTATGGTTTGTGAATGTAATCCAAAAATTAATCCTAGAATTGAAAAATGTAAGTCCTATCACTAAACAGTTCCAACTGAATCCAAGTTCGAATCTCGATGAAGTTCCAAGATGGAAGGCGATGACGTCCTCTATAACCTGTTTCGGGCTGATGTGTCAACAGTTCCTTGTTGAGTCACCAAGAATATAATTCCGACTTTACAATTCAGAATAATTTCTAGTAAATATCTTTGTCCAAGAATTTCGATGAAGAAGAGTATTTTCCAGGGTGAATAAATTATTTTAAATAAAAAAACTCAATTCAAACGGCAACAACAGGAATACCTTTCAGCCTCAAGGTATTATTTACAACTGACTCAGAAACACTGAGATTGCGAATAAACCCCAACTAAGAATGCAGTTTCAGACCCGCGTGATGGGTCACGTGATCGCTTACTATAAGTCAATTAGCACGTAGGCTAGTATAGCTTTAGATAAGAATTAATAATTCCCACACTGGAAATTAATTTTAAACCTCTTTACAACAGAGCTACCACGTGGACTGAACATGACCTTGGTAATGACCAATCATTTTCTCTCAGTGTTTACAAATTAAGAACCAAGGTCAGGAACTAGGTCAGCTAAAAATATAATGTAGCAATAGACTGCGTGTTTATCAGGACAAAACAGAAAACTGAATTTTCCGACGATAAAGTCAAATCTAGTGAATAAAGTTATTCCAATAACATGTAATGAAAATAAAAATAAAATGAAAGAGAATTTAAAACTAACACACAAGCAATTAAATTAAATATACGTAACACTTCCCCCCATAAAGAAAAAGAAAGATTTATATAATAAAGCTTTCTTTTTACCATGTAAATTATACATCAGGTAAAACAAAATTACATAAGAAGAATTCTTATGAATTATACAAAGTGTACATGAAATAATATTTCTACACACGGGAAAGTGCATCTGCAATTAAATTGTCTTTTCCCTTGAGGTACCTGATGTCAAGATTATATTCCTGTAACAGCAAACTCCACCTTAAGAATCTTTGATTTTTATTTTTCATCTTGTCGATGAAAGTGATCATTAAACACAACAACCGGAGAAGGAGCTGAACTAATGTAAACTTCAAACTGCTGTAATGCCATTATTAAAGGCAAACATTCCTTCTCGATTGCCGAGTAATTTCTTTGGTGTTTATTTAATTTGTTCGAAAAAAAAGCACACTGGATGATCAACACCATTTCTGTCTTCTTGAATCAATATTGCTCCTACCCCAACATCACTTGCATCAACAGATAGTTTGAAAGATTGACTGACATTTGGAGCTGTAAGAACCGGAGCACTTTTAAGTATGGCCTTTAATTTGTCAAAAGCCTCCTGACATTTTTCACTCCAAGGAAACTTGTTTTTCTTACTCAATAAATTTGTCAGGGGTTCAGCAATATTAGAAAAATTGAAACAAAGTTTCCGATAGTGTCCTGCCATACCTAAAAATCGCATCAGTTTCTTTTTACTGACAGGCACAGGGAAATCAGAGATAACCTTGACCTTAGCATCTATAGGTTTAACTTGTCCATGTCCCACAATATGTCCTAGAATGGTTACACAAGCACGGCAGAACTCACTTTTAGATAAATTGATTGTCAAATTTGCATCAGTGAGTCTGTCAAAGAATTTCCGAATTGTTGCTAAATGTTCTTTCCAGGTGTCATTGTAGATGATGACATCATCAATGTAAGCATCACAATTATCTAGACCAATGACTTTTACTGGGCTCTATGAAATCATTCTCCAGTAAATACTGAATTTCCTTTTTCAAGTATTCCTGTTTGAGAGGGTTCATCCTGTATGGGTGTTGTTTCACAGGATTATAATTCACAATTTAAACGTCATGACAAATTTTGTTTATCCTCGTAGAAACAGCTGGAAATAAGTGCTCCTATTCAAATAATAGCTGTTTAAGTTCATTCATTTGCTGTTGTTGGAAATGTAAAAGTTTATGGTCTAGATTTTTCATAATATCCGAATTCCAAAGATTTATCGCTCAAAAATCAATAGTGTATGATTGAATTCCTTTACTTAAATCCTCAGTGAGTGGGACAGGTACAACTAAATTAATTGCATGATTTACCTGGCGATCTCTTTCAATATACTGGAACTCCATTAATTTATTTAGATCAGAGTACTATTATTTTAATTTAACTCATTTATTTCCTTCTTAACTATATAAGGGCCGTGAAATCTATTTGAAGAAAATTTTGAAGAATGAGCACGAGAGAATGAACTCTACTACAAGACTCAAAACTTCTTTCAATTCAAGTTCTGTGAAACCATAATTTCACTTTTGACTTGAATTACTGAGTGCCAAATTTAAGCATTAGTAGCTGGAATATTCGAAACATAAAATTTCACCCTTGATCAGGATTGACAAATTTGGGAAGGCCAAAGTGAGTAATAAATCTTTATCAACTTTTTCTATAGTTTTTGTTTTAATATTCCTCAAAGGAATTGCCTCTGGGAATCTTCTTGACGCACACATAATGGTCAACAAATATTGGTTACCTGACTTGGTCTTAGGTAAGGGACCAACACAATCTATCTTAAGTCTGCTAAATGGTTCGTCAAAAGCAGGAATAGGTTGCAGATGAGCCTTAGGTATCTTCTGATTGAGTTTTCCTATCATTTGACAAATATGACAAGATCTGCAGTATTTACAAACATCACTTTTGATTTTTGGCCAATAAAAGTGAGTCAAGATCTTTTGATAAGTCTTATTAATCCCTAAATGACCAGCCAAAGGAGTTTCATGGGCCAACCTAAGTATTTCCTGTCTGTAAGATTTTGGTACTACAATTTGATAGTTCACTGACCACTCGTCACCAGCAGGTACCTCGGGAGGTCTCCATTTTCTCATAAGAATTCCATTTTTAATGAAATAACAGACAGGTACTTCAGTGGCTTCAGTTTCAATATAGGCCCTCTGAAACAAACAGGAGATCTCATGATCTTTTTCCTGTTCGACGACAAGTGATTGTCGTTTGTCACCCTGATTAGATGAAACAGAATGAGTAGTTAAAAGAGGATCGCTGTGATCAATACCTTTTGATTGATCCAAACAAGGAGTGAAAGTGACCTTATCAAAAGCCTGACCAATACATGTGTCAGCTAAATGAATATTTTCCTTATCAAAATCATTCTCAAGAGCTTTCTTTGCCATAGCTTTAGTAACGGCACAAGCTGGGTATAAATGAGGGAATTGTTTTTCAATCGAATCGATTTTCTGATCCAAAGAAGGCTTGTCAGTTACAAGTGCATTAACCACAACCTTGTCTCCAGCTAAGTCATTGCCTAGTAATAAATGAATGCCCTCAACGGGTAAAGAATGCAGTCTTCCGACTGTCACAGGTCCTGAAACTAGGTCTGATGACAAATTTACAGAATGGAGGGGAACATTAACAAAGCCGCACTCTACTCCCTGAATGAGAACACTCTCATTAGAAGAAGATTTCTCAGAAAAAGGCAAAGTACCTGATAATAAAAGACTCTGAGGAGCTCCTGTATCCCTTAAAATTTTAATAGGGACAGGATTGGACAAATCACCCATGAGTGATATAGAACCCTTCGACATGAATGTTTCATAATTCTCCATGATAAAAGCAGACTGGGGTTTATTAGACCCAACAAACGTATTGCTTTCAATACATGACCGTGACCTTGACCTCTTAGAAATAAGAGCATTTGGGATAGATCTGTCTTGATTCTGATGGTTATATTTCAATTTGAAGCAATCAGAAATGGCGTGTCCTTTTTTCTTGCAATACTTACACGTAGGAAGAGACAAGGATTTTGAATCAAGCTTATCAGAAGCTTGATTTTTAAAAGTTGTGCGAGACTGAGTTTCAGAAGGAGTCGTATTAGGCTGAAAGACCTTTTTACCAGTGGACTGCCGAGTGAAAGACTTGCGCACAACAGAAACTTTATGAGTTAAGAAATGCTTATCAGCAACACGAGCAGCATTTTCCAAGGTTTCGATGTTATGCTCTTCAAGATAAGTCTTAATGTCGCTATGGACACAGTTCTTGAATTCTTCAAGTAATACAACTTTTGGAAACTTTCATAATCATGTTCAACTTTCTCGGCTAAGCATCATCTATCAATAACTGCTCTTTTTCTCTTGCGAATTCGACATAGGTCTTGTCAGTTGATTTTCTAGAATTCTTGAATTTTTGCCGATAAGCCTCAGGAACTAACTCATAACCCTTCAAGATACAGTCTTTAACCAAATCATAGTCAGCACTCTGCTCTAGTGACAGTGGAAAATAAATATCACTAGCTCTACCGGTAAGTACACACTGTAATAATAGAGTCCAATGCTCCCTCGGCCACTTCAAATTTTCCGCAATTTTTTCAAAACGAGAAAAATATGTCTACTTCTTTTTCCAGAACAGTCGGCACTAACTTGATATTTTTGAAAACATCTAAAGTAGGGGAGTGTTTTCCTTTTTCCAGCTCTAATTCTTTTAACCGAATTTGAAATTCCCTTTCATCCTTCTCTTTTTGCATCTCTCTCTCTCTCTCTCTCTCTCTCTCTCTCTCTCTCTCTCTCTCTCTCTCTCTCTCTCTCTTCATATTGTAACTGCATTTGTTTATCTCTCTCCCTCTCCTGTCTCTCTCTCTCTCCTCTTTCTCAAATTGTAATTTCATTTGTTTATCATTCTCTCTTTCCTGTCTCTCTCTCCTCTTTCTCAAATCGCAACTGCATTACTTCCATTTCTTTTTCCATTTGTATCTTTTCTATCTGAAACTGAACCTGTCTTATCTCTAATTCCATCTTTTTTAGCTGTACTTCCATTTTCAAAATTTCCAACCACTCCTGGGTAAAATTCAAAAAATTCACTACTTTTGCTGATTCTGTTAAAAAAAACCCTGTTGATTCACTAAAACGTTCAAACAAAATATGAAATAGTACTTGGGATTTAAAATATTCTGAGAACTAGGGGAATTTAAATTTCAGAAAACAATTTTCTGAAACATTTCAGCGAAAAGTCATATATCCCGGACGAGCCCCCAATTTTCGTTTGTTACGTGCAGGCTTGTACAAAAGTAAGAAAAGAAAAGAGTGAAGTCAACAAGCTTTGTAAATTTAACAAGGTATTATTTACAACTGACTCAGAAACACTGAGATTGCGAATAAACCCCAACTAAGAATGCAGTTTCAGACCCGCGTGATGGGTCACGTGATCGCTTACTATAAGTCAATTAGCACGTAGGCTAGTATAGCTTTAGATAAGAATTAATAATTCCCACACTGGAAATTAATTTTAAACCTCTTTACAAAGAGCTACCACGTGGACTGAACATGACCTTGGTAATGACCAATCATTTTCTCTCAGTGTTTACAAATTAAGAACCAAGGTCAGGAACTAGGTCAGCTAAAAATATAATGTAGCAATAGACTTCGTGTTTATCAGGTCAAAAAAGAAAACTGAATTTTCCGAGAAAGGTCAAATCTAGTGAATAAAGTTATTACAATAACATGTAATGAAAATAAAAATAAATTAAAAAGAGAATTTAAAACTAACACAGAAGCAATTAAATTAAATATATGTAACACATAGTACGTGATGTTATGTATTTTGTAGGCTGGAAAATATGTAAACTTTGAGTGTGAGTTGGATTTTTAACGTAGCTTTTTCAATTTTTAAGTCATATTGCTACGATTCCTGCAGTATATATTGATGTCTAGCACTGAATCATCATGCCGCAGACATGTAGAATCATTTCTCACCCAATCGACAGCTAAATCTAGTTGTTTTGCTGACCATACTTTTCTTATATCTGTCTGGTTGTCTCAGACATGTCGTCTCAGTCATGGTGTCCACGCTCTAGGAACTACTTTTAAGAAGAAGAAACCCTGTTATCTTCTACTTTGCCTGACGGAGTTGTTGTAAAATCAAACAACAACAGATTTATAAGAAAAAGAAATTTACTTATAAAGCAACTTACGGCGAATTTGATAATATTTGTAACTTAGTACATTTTCAGGTTAAATGTAGCTAAAAGTATCTAATTCTTCACGCTTTGTAAAACACTACCATCCAGCTCCAGTTGAATCAAACATTGTAAACAAATGAAAATTCCTGTACTTACCAATCAGAGTGGTTCATTCATTAGTCCACACGCTATTCCACAAGAAGATTTCCATGAGCCGCATCATTGTACCAGTAAGAGCAACACTTACCATGTATCCAGGACAGAAAATATCCAAGAATATCATGCATTTTAAATCTCTTCACAGTCGTTACACACTTCGTTAGACTGAGCTGTGTACTTTACCGTACCGTTGCCTGCCATAGAACTGTTTCCAAATTTGAACTGTTGAAAGTTTAATGTTATCCATACTAAAAATACTAATTTCTTATTTTCACATGACATCCATCGATTAAAGGCGATAATGCAGTAATAATATCAAATGATTTTATATTTCTATTTTCCCATGCGTAGAAATTGTGTACTTAGAGTCGACTGGGCACCCCATTGCCGTCATTAACATAATCATAATAAACGCACGTGGCTCCAGACGGTGATGATGCAATACTTGCAACCCGTAACAATTATAAGTTGTTTTTTTTTTTAATTATATGTTTCTTTTATAAAAGCAGCATATATAGCTATATTCTACTGAGATAATTATTCAGATTTACTTAAAAGAGTGCAAAACCTGAAAAAATAATCTATGTCGTTGTTTATAGTGAGACAACGAAATCCCAGTGGCGGGGTTACATTTTTTTGTCTCCCGCCTTGGCAGATCCTCGAGGGTAGACAAATATTGTAACCCCTTGACTTGTCCTTGCCTCGGTCCAAACCCCAACATAGATTCTATTGTCTCACCCAGATATATTATCCTGACACCAGGCCAACCAGTCCTAACACTAGCCTCTTAATGCTGATCGCCAAGCGAGGCAGCTGCTAGTACCATGTTTATAAGTCCGGTGTCAGGATAATGAGACTGGGTGGGACATGATGCAACAAGTCTGCGGCATGATGCCCCAGTGCTAGACATCGCTATAAACTGCCACACTGCAGACATCGTGGCGATATGACTGAAAAGTTTTTAAAGCTACGTTAAAGATCTAAATCACACACACACACACACACACACACACACACACTTATATTTTCACGTTTGTTCCATTTTAGTGATTATTTTGTTGCTTATGATAAGTCAGTGTTTAGAAGATATTTCTCAGTTCTAGTAAATAGGCAGTTTCTGGGAGCAGACATCATAATGTACGGCAGTCATGCGACTTTACGACAGCATGGATTAATTTTGTAAAATAGACCCGCCCTAATTTCTTAACTTAGGGAATTATCTAGATAGTTTAGGTATAAGTGTTTAGTAATTTGAGATATGAATAATTACTTGTATTTTGGTGTTTGGGTCGTGTTTTGTATTGCATAACTTGATATACTAATATTCGGCTTGGAAAGGCTTACTGGATAATCATACAATTTGGAAACAAGAAAAATCATGCAAGTGTCAAATCAGAGTTTCGTGATGTGTGGTCATTAAGTCATTGGAGAAAAATTATTTATAGTATTCGCATTAAGAACCTTTCAGTTGACAGAGACTGTTGTCTTTGCCTCAATGGATATAGGGGACAAATGGACTTCAAGTCTCGCTCGCGCAGGTGTTTGATTTGCTCGATAGGGACACCCGTTGCGTGTAACAAATTACAACGCTAGTGTCCAATCAGATTTGCGTGTACTTCCGTTATCATATCGCAGGTTATTAAACAAGATATCTTGCACTATCGCAGCAAGCCAGGAATAAACATTTGATAGCTATAAATATGAACACATACAAGTATATTTATATACATTTTGTTGACTATTGATTAAAGTGATACCAGAAAGATATCATGTTACTTATAATAAACATGTCATAGAGCCATAGTGTTTGTTTTCATACCTGTCAGTACACCCGTACTGTTCTGAACACGACCATGAAATATGAGCTGGAAATCCTAAAACAACGAACCTCTTGAACATAATCTAGAACAATGAAACTTCAAAATTTTTCTTAAAATGTTCGTTTTTGATAACAGTTGATGGGTGCAATCTGATGAGAATCAGGAGACTGATTTCCAAATGGCAACATGTATGTACTAAACAAACAGTGTCATTTTCCGTATTAATATTGTCCTCATTCGTGTGGACGACAAACATTACACGGATAAGTATAGGTTACGATTGCCTCGGTTAAAGATTTCGAAAGTAATCAGATATCATACGGTATATAAAAGACAGTATTGATAACTAAATATTAGTTCCGTTGGGGTGGGGGCTGGATTAAAGTTTATCACATGCTATCTTTTGATAGCCTTTTATTGTCATTCAACCATCCAACAGTAACATATAAGGAAAGTTGACCAGGTTTTTCTTGAACAGTTTCGCGGTAACAAACTGTATGTTTGACTCACCAGTATCTCTTTTATAGTACAACAAAACATAGTAGATCATTTAGTACCAAATCAGTTGGAGAAAAGTGTCTTTCCCAAGGACACGACACAGTAGCCAATCCGAGTTGATCCAATAGTAGGATTCGAACCCTCACCAACTACACGGTGAGTCCAGCACGCAAGCCACTGAGCGACTCCAACCGCCATTAGTAGTTTCTTACGACATCCGGGGGGTGGGTGCATATGGCATATTCTGCATTCCTGGAACCGAAAGGGACGAATCATGATATTTAAACAGTGGGAAAGGTTTTCTTGTTTCTTTTAAGTTGATGGAGATTGCATGCTGAGGTGCTAAAATCCTAAAATAAAGTATAATGGGAATATTTACCCAGATTTCAGTTTGCTCGTTTAGAAAGTCATTTATTATGTATTTTATTGATATGTTTTGTGTTCACACCTTTAAAGTGAGCTGAAGTTCGACCTTCTTCATATGCAAAGCCGTAACTCGCCCCCTTAAAGAACATTTGCGTTTTTAGTTTATTTACTTTGTCCCGGCACGAGTGAGCAAATAGCGAAATCGTCATAACAAGATTTCTAAACAGCAGTTTATTTTGAATAAACAACATTTCCAGCTAGTTCCTCATTCTAAATAATAACCCCTTTTTCGAAAAACATGCGCGTTTCACTGTCTATTTGGATCTTTATTTATCTTAACAATTAATAACAGTCAAAATAGTGCGAAATCGTGTCACTAGCGAACATAGTTTTCTTTTGAGGTAGTTTATGCTTTAATATATATGTACATGATACGTATATATCAGAAGGTGCTAAATCACCAAATTCACAAACATTTGGCTAATTGTTGTGCATGATATTTAAAAACTGTAGCTGCGAGTGACAATCAACTTTTCTGGCATTAGTCGATATCTTAAGAGTTTTTACTGCACTGTAAAAATTATATCACAGCAATCCAGCTTTATGTGTGAGACATCTTAAAATCATTGCATGTTTCGTGGCAATAGGTTTAAAGTTCTTGAAATTAGACACCATCTTTACGCAATGTTTAAAATCCAGAAAAACGTGGCCACAATGACTCAGTCTTGACGCGTGAAATACTTTCATTCTAAAATGCGCTTTTAATGCAAATTTGGGAACAATAGGTGACATTATATTGGAATTACAGTTCAGTCATTATAGTAAGGGATTTTTGTGCACAAAATTCTGAAAAGCTTTTTCACAGTGATTCGATATTTGGTACACGGCACATGCCCTTCCCTATATGCACACAAAGTATAAGTTTAATATCAAATGATGTCGTATCATAGAAGCTGTTGCCCAAACAGGGGAATCGAACACACAGTTTAAGACGTTCATGAGTAAATCACTGATAAGAGGCCACAAGGGCACAACTTAAAGATACGCTGAAGTTTTGTGGCAGTAGGTGAGAGGGGCTGGTATTATAGCATTGATATAACTGTTAACCAATTTTTATTACTGTTTAAAAGTATGTATTAGCATCTCGGTTTTGGTACATGACACATCTTCATCTCAAAATGCACACATTTTATGTCAATTGCTTTAATGGCATTTTAAACCCATTATTACATATTCAATGCCGATGAAATGGGAGCTGATTGCCTTCCCCAAGGATTATTACATATACAATGACGAGAAATTGGGAGCTGATTGCCTTCCCCAGGGATACACCCAGGCAGCAGATCCTGTAATGGTATTTGTTATTGAAGAATAACTGCAGAAGGCGTTCTATACTATTTATTAAACACAAGACATCAGTATAGTTACGAATGGGAATAAAGATTGCCCTGAAAGTATTTTTCCCATGAAACATAAACCCTAGTAAATGTATAACATGAACTATCTGTTGGTGTATATCAATTCTAATCCATTGTGGAATATCTGATTACTTTTACAGTTAAATGATATTTCAAGCTAATTAGACTAAGGCTAACACTACAGATCCGGGCTGGATGGAACACACATTTTACGAAATGTTTAGGAAACAAAAAACACTTGAAAAAATGACCCAGTTTTTGTACGCAACATGTTGTGATCAAGAGTCTTTCAAGATGCACCCACATTGCGAGTTTTATAGTTGGTAGGTGTAATAGGATATAAGTTACAGCCCAGAAATGACAAATACAATTTGTAAAATATATTTTGTATAATCCTAGAAAGTAGGACGCAGTGTTCCAGTGTTGGTGCTTGACAATGCCCATTTTAAGGTGAACCATAAGTATACGTTTGGTGGAAATAGGTGAAAATATATTGAAATTAGAGCTTGCACATGATGTTTAACAGTTTTCAAAAAATCCTGGAAATCAGGTCACAGAGATTCTGTTTTTGTGTATCACACGTCCATTTTAAAATATACTCTCAACTGAAGTTGAGTGGAAATAGGTGAAAATGTGGTGGCATTACAGCGTTAATATAATTTGAACCAAATTTGCAATAAATATGTGAAAGTAGGTCACAACAGCTAAATTTTGATACATGATACTTGTTCATTTCAACATGCACACTAAGCAAACTGGTGCAACGAAATAGAAGTTAGAACTTATACAGGAAGGTTGAGCACACTATTTAAGAACGAACAAGACCAGATTTGAGGAAGATATACGTCATTGCCAATGCAAGCCAGTATCATAGGCCGATAACTAGTACATCTGTGTCCCTCGGCTGGTTAGTCTGTGTCTTCCGACTGATTAGTCAGCGACGTCATTCGCGCAACTGTAACGTAATTCCCACAGCAGCCAGTTTGGAAACTTTCCCTGAACCGGAATGATTGTCGTAACGACAGCATGGTGCATTATGAGAAAACAGTTTCAACGATTTTGTATTTTTACTGAAGATGGAGGATGGCAATTATCTGCGCTCTCACATGCTGCAGAATTGTAACTCAATTCTCAGCCAAACGTAACTTATTGCGTTGAATTGATGTGTAACGCATATTTATAGCTCTATTTACATAAATTCGGAATTACTTCTCAATATGTGACTTATGAATCATTCAATATAACGGATTAGAAAAAGAGGGAAAATGAAAATAACTTGCCTGGGTTTCCAACCTAAGAACTCTGTCTCACTGTCTGAACACTTTAACCACTAACCATTGGAAGTTGTTAGTTAGGTGAATGACCATCAAAACGCAACAAATTTGAAACCACATTTTATATTTGTTCATAATAAACTTTTACACATAAACACCATGTGAGTACCTCCGTAATTTTGCTGCACAAATGAAAGCGTTTTTATACGAACGTCTTCGAAAAAAATTTCGAATGTACTTACATGTATTGTATGTTAATCATTGTTTCTTAGTCAGGACCCTTCTCCCATGTAAAAAAATTTAACAACATATCTTATATTTTAACCAGAAGAAGAAGAAAAAAAAATGTATCAAAAGATTTTACCAACGGGACATAATTTTTTTAGTTTGAACCCGACTTGTTTGGTTTCAAATGTCCATTTTGTGTTCACTTTTACTTTTGAATGCATTCAATGAAGTAGATCACAGGGACCCAGTTTTGGTGAGCAACATACGTGCATCGTAATATACACCGGAACTGGTAGTTTGATGGAAATAGGTAAAAATAAATACTGGAATTAGAATCGGGACAGGATTTGAACCAATTTTAAGCAATCCTGGAAACTGGGCCAGAGCGACAAAGTAGCGGTATGCGAAACATGAAACTCCCGGATACAGCTAAATGTAAGTTTTATGTCAATAAATGAAGTAAAATAGGCCGTATATCCAATGAATAAATAAATGATCACATCTTAAACTCTAATTCCATTACTCGATTTACCTACTCTGCACCTACAACTTTCTTTCACGCAATCTGAGATACTCCTACAAATTAAATGGAGGTGATAAAATGATATAATTGTTGTACTTATAAAAACAGTCCGACTGTAGAAGATCAAAAGGGAGGATCTGATGATTACTCATTTATGTGTCAGAATCATTATATACGGATATTTCCCACAACATTTTTCAACAAAAATACACATAAAATGCGACAAAAACATAGATACATAGAAAGGATTTAACAAACGATAGATAGTGGAGGGAAATGCTATTCCTACGCTAACCAATCGCCACAAAGAAAGGTACTAGATAGAGAAAGGAATATGATCCATGATTGGATTGAATTAACTGAACGATCGTGCTCTGTACGCATGGTTTTATGTATTGCCACTGTCCGAAGCGAACGGCGAATGCGGCGCTGTCCCGAAGGAACTGGCTTTGTCGGAGAGCGACAACGTCGGAGTCAACATTAATACAAACTTCTTCGCACATAATGAATAAAGCCTCAGAATTCACAGTTTTTAGTGGCGAGTTATGCTTTTTGTATTCAATAAATGTTGTAGGCCTGTCGTTTTACTTTCTTGATTTTTGTCTTCGCTTTGTACATACGATGTTGGCCATGACTCTAATGGCATGGCAGATGCCAACAAGGAGTAGAACGTTGAATATAGACTCCGTCCTAAATAATACATTTCCATCAGTTTAGATATTTGCTCCGATTTTAATTCCTTTTCTATTGGTCCGAGATCATCATATACAACATCCGCACCTCACCCTCCCCTCTCTACTAATCTACTCTTGCATATTTATCGCTGCCTCTGACACCTTAACGACTAATCTACAATTTATTTAGCTATTAATTAAATCTAAATTTTCTCTTTGTTTTTTTAGTGTCTTATCTGCAATGCATCTTAATTTAAGCAATAACAATATCCGAAAATGTGGAACAATACTTTTTTGCTACAGTTGTGATTTCTGTAAGAAAACAATCTCTCGATCGACATTGGTAACGTAGACGAAGTAGAAGAATCTACTCCTTATCCTAGTGCAGAGCCAATTTGTAAAAGTATAATGTTTAAAAATATAATGTTTTTCTACTTATTTAGGAGAGACAAAGGAAGCATTAGAAAACAACGGGTAACTGCTAAAACATAATACTGAGAGTAATAAGATCAGTTCTAAAGATTTATTTTAACGTTTCTTCCTGCAAAATCTAGTGTTAAGTTTGAGATCCCGAATGGAAATAATTTTTCCTAATTAACATTTTTATAATTCCAAATAGTTTTTCCAATCACGCAATATACTATTTTTTACATCTGCCATTTCTGTCTTAGAGTGAGCAATAATAACATAATTTGCACTTAAACCCAACCTGCCTAAACTTCTATTGCAAGTTTACGGATATAGAATTCTGGATCATTGAAAAGTTTTGGATTCTTTATCTTTGCATTATACCTTTTGCAGATCAAGTTTGTTACCATAAATCCAAAAAAACAGAGTTAGTTCCTCCACATGGTTCTTTTTTATTAATTGTTACATGACACTCTCTGCCGTCACATTTTTCTGCCCCGACTAATGTTTTTAAAAAAAGATATTGTTTTCAGAAAAAAAAGCGTTAGAATAGGCTTGGTGCTGTACCTCTTTGCTCCCTCTGAATAATTTATATTGTCTTTACATGTTAACAGGTAGCTGTCAATGACACTTATCAATAGTAGCCACAAAAAATAGACGATTCTGCCATCCATTTCCCTAATTTAACATCTTGATACTGCCTATGCCATTTTGATTCTGTTAACCTGTATTTGTTAAAAACGTTGTCCGGTATTTATTTTAAGAAATTTTCTGGTATGGTTTTACGCGTTAATTTTGTCGGATGCCATGCAGGTAAAAAAATTAAATATTTCAATTAAGCATCGTTCGATACTGTTTACTTTCAAACAATATTACGAGATGAAAGAGTAGATTAGTGGAGGGGGCGCTGTATATGACGTAAGAAGCGTCAAGAATTTCATAACATTTTCAAATTTCCTAATTAAGGTTATTTTTTCATAACATCTATTAAACCAATAACTATATCCATATGAATTGTATTTTGATCGTCTATCTAGATGATCGCTTGGTGTATTTAAGACAAATTTAACAGCACATACAAAAGATATACCTCCCTTAACTTACTTTTGTGTTCTTAACACAGTCAGGTAGCTCTACGTGTGATCTTCCTCTAAGTGGTCTGCGAGAAATATTTTACATTCAATCCCGTGAAACATACACATATTGTTCTTTGGTTTATTTCCTGTACCTTTGAGGAGATTCTCAAAATTTCCTAATACAATAGGCAAGTTTCCGCTTTCAAAGTAGCCAAGATATAAAAATTGTTTTCAAATCCATATTGTGTGCCAAATGTTCAGTACATTGTTTGTTCATCGTCGAAGAAAAATAAATAATGAATGAACAGGATCAATTTCATAAAGAAAATTAAAAATGTCGGTGGAACCGAGCCCACTGTTATTAATACATTGTGAGGCATATGCTATACACACAAATGAGGGTAAGATGTGCAAAATAGTAGGCATGCTACTAGCGAATGCGAAGTTTCGCTGTTCTGGTCTGAATGACTCTGCTGATGGTATGTTACCTTTAGTCGTTTTTTTTTTCCTTTCCTTTCTTTCTAATTCTACCATATCGTTTTCTTTCAACAAAATACTTTCGTTACAGTATAAAGAAAGCTCATGTTACTCTCAACGTAAATCGGGTAACCACTGCCTCCATCCCCCCCCCCCAAATTTTGCAACACAATATTCTCACTTTAATCCGTAGTTACGAAAGAAATGTTCTCCAAATAAAAGAAAGCACAGAGGAAAATTTGTAGGAGTAGAAAATAAATATCAAAGCATCCATCATTTTCTTAGGTATTTATTTTGTAATTATTCTCTTCATCTTGCAATATATTTAAATGTCAAAGGTGTATTGAAATAAAAATTAAGCTGCAAAATACAGTAATCTGAAAGAAATTATCAGTTTTACAATGTTAATTTCCTTTATGAACTCTCCACACTTGTGCAGTGTACATCCGTCAGTCCGCACCTACGACGATCATTTCATAAAATTCTAAAATTGTGGTTATCGTATACTATGTAGTGATTTCTATATATTTTCTGTCCATTCTCTGGTCATATTCTTCTATTCTCTATTTATTCTCCGTTTTCTCGAACGAAGACGTTTGTTTCCAAACGCTGCGCACATTAAAATATAAAAATATTCAAGAGTGACTGAATTTATGTTCAGATCCTAGTACATCAATCTTTTACATATCCCAACCGGAAGTTTCCAAATAGCAAGCATGGCTACCGCCAATAGCATGGCGGTAAATTCGGGTACACAATTCAGCAATTTTTGACAATTAGATCACCTTAAATATGTTTTAAACTTGGTGTCAGCTTTACCAGAATCTAGAATTTATGTGAAATTTACTTTCTGCTTTGTCAAAAGGTTTTACATTCTATTGAGCACGAGGTTTCACTTTGGTGACCTACTGGTGTTACCATTTACTTATATTTTTAAAAGGGGTAGCTGAAGCAAGCGAAAATAAGAAAGAGGCCATTTACCATATAAATCTGACGCAGATGTTAGCCAGATAAATCAGATATTGCTACAAGAAATTTAATGTTTCGTAAAATGAGTGGCTTGGAATCGTTAACCCCCAGTCTAATCCGACTCGGGCCCTTCCCACCCAGTTTTGTATTTAGACATTTATGTTGGGTTGTAAGGTCTGAGTTATTGCCTATGGAAATTCGATAGGCAAATGACTCTTACCCAACACCCCAACATAAATCTTCAAATACTAAGAAATGGTGTGGGAAGGGTCGGAGGAAACTCCCATTACCCCAAGTCCTACCATGTACGACACCGACTCGGATATGTTTGATGAGAGATCGACATCTTACTCCACAGAACAATCGTTGATGTGTAGCATTTTCCATCGGCATTTGACAGCAGAATTGGAGGCCAAATTTTCAAGAATGTTCTGCATATTGGCACAGATTAGAGTCAAATTGTTTTTGTCGCACTATACCTGCTCGGATGCCCTTTACCTTACAGAAGTAGTCCACACACAATGAAATGGTTTTGTTTTTCAAAATCTCTTGACTGCCATTTTACATGGTTGATGACCAGTGGTAGTCTAGGAAAGCAGAATATGGTTGATCTAAAGCAGTGCTCAAAGAAAAATATTTTTTGTACATAGGCCCCAGGCTGGTGGCTTAAATAAACTCACAAGCCCTGACTGAAATTCATCAAGCCCGGACTCCAATTTCCACATGACCAAAATTTCCCATTTATCAGTATTGTCACACATCATTGCATAAGCTACAATTCGAATGAAAATTCAATAGGGTTCAAAGGGGTTTGTATATAATGCAAGTGTCATTAGTGTTCATCACTGTACTTACTAGGGGCAGGATGGTCCTGGTGCTCTAACTTCTCTGCTGGATTCTCAGAGTGAATCCCGGTTGGAACCATGTTGACATATGTCAGTGTCATTTGCAACATGTGCAGAGAAATAAAAGCCTCTGCCCCCACTCTTTTTTTTTGCTTTTGTGTCACTGGCGTGCTACACATGGTAAAACTCTGTCAGCCAAGAGAATGATCATGCTTTGCATTATATATAGGCAGTAAAATCTTACTTCAAAGAAATGCTGCTGTTCACAAACTTTTCAAACATATAATACATATGGCTTAAACGTTCTCATTCAAGGCAACATTATGTAATAACTTTTGTTCTTGTACACACATCTAGCATCTCTGAATGGGTTGTTACACTTCCTGATGTTACCTATGCAAATTAGCAAAATGGGCTCACCCACTGCAGCCTTCAATCATATTCTCACTAGCTATTGTCAGCCAGTTAAGTAATATGTGAAATGGTGGTTTATAAATGACCACTTTGCCTTTAATTGCTGCTATTTGAACTGCCCAAGTGATAGTTTTACATCAGCTCCAGTCATGACACATTACCGTTTATACATGCTACATGTAACAGGCATATATTGAAAGTGGTGGTGTTTTTTTTGTTTTCTTTTTGTTTTGAAGATTACTGAAACTTGTGTTTTCTTGAAACCTGACAAGTCAGGAGGTATGGCTGTACAAAATCATAATTTCACCATGATATGCCATGTTTCA
This sequence comes from Megalonaias nervosa, assembly GCA_016617855.1. Lineage (NCBI taxonomy): Eukaryota > Metazoa > Mollusca > Bivalvia > Unionida > Unionidae > Megalonaias > Megalonaias nervosa. The sequence goes on along the minus strand of JAECUM010008146.1, from coordinate 39,885 downwards.
ATTTGATTAAAATAGGAGCTCAGTTTCACATAGTCACATTAGTGCGATCAAAGTTTCCTCAGGCAAATTAATTTTTTTTTCAATGAGCCAGACAAGCACCTCACTTGGAATACAGGACGGACCCGATCTAAAATTAGAGGGGCCTCGAGCGTTGGGCTATTGGGTTTTGTTAGCACTGAAAGGGTACATTTTCTTTTAGGAAACCGATAGGGCTAATCACTTCTGACCACATTTTAGGCATGTTCATTTAAAATACATTGCAAATTCATTTGATTTTGATTGTCGTCCTGTGCTACTATTGCTCTTCAACAACTGAAATGGCAGTCAACATATTTTGAAATCAGTCACTTGATTGTGTCTGGTTATACATCTGCAAGGAAAGTGTCATTAGTTGGTGTGGGCTTAATGCCATTTTTCAGCACATGATAGGCTATACATGGTGGCCAGTATATCTGGTAGAGGGAGGAAAGCTACTGGAAAGTGTTCTCACATGCTCACATAGGCTGAGTCACAGGTTCAAACCTGCACAGAGTAAGTATTGTGTGACTAAAGCAATTAGACACTGTGTAGATATTTTTTGGAAATTTTGCCAGCATTTCTGCTGGTGAAGGATTATGCTTGACAGTACTGACTGTTTGCACAGTAAGACTTCATCACCACCATCGTACATACCAGGGTCAACATCTTGTATTGTAGGACTACCATAGTCCCATTCACACCCTAACTAGTTTTGCTCCTAGCCATTTTGCTCCCAAAATTGCAGGTCTAAACTTTTAATTAAAAATTGATTAATTGTAAAAGTAAATAATCAATGCCAATAATGTTCCACATTCTAACTCTTCATTCTGTGTTTCTTGCAATCTCAGATTGGTTTAATGAAAGATGTACAGTGATCCCCCTCTTATATGGCCACCCCTTCTGCACTGGGAAAGTGGCCTTATAAGACGGGTGGCCTTTCCAGAGGGGGACTAAATTTTTTGTGAGAAGTATATGTAATGTATGTAGTAAGAAAGCTACATACTTCAAAGCATTTAATATCTCATTTAAAAGTAACATTAATTATTAAAAGGTTCTTCTTGTTATAATAATGGACTTATTTCAACTGAATATACATTAATAGTTCTTATTCTTGGCGTAAGCATGATATGCAAGCAGGTGTTGTTGTCATGCACATTGTAAAACCATTCAAAAACGTCATTTAAATTTTGGTACATAGATAATTCTCTTTCCATTTGCTCCATTTTCCCACTGCTGCTGAATGACCTCCTTATCTGTTATGATGTTGTTTATTTGAGTCTTTTCAAAATAAAATTGTTTTATTCAAGTCTTTTCTACATAAAATTGTTCGGCAAGTCCCCCCTCCCCACCTCACCCGATATCGTTGAGTGGAATAACTGACTTTCTTGCTAACTGTATGCAATTTAATTATGCAGACGAAACTTTTGTAGAGTGGACAAAATGACTTCTTTGTAAAGGAAGCGATAAATGTGTTGTCACATGATTTTTTGGTCTTTTTCTTGTACCCTGTTTTGTTCAAGGTTAATTTCTGTGTGTGTGTGCTAATGCACAAAGTCTGTTTTTAGCCTTTGCTGACCCCCGTTATGATCTTGACGATATTGTCTGTATGTAATCATCAAAGAGAAGAACTCGACAGATGTGTCAAGCCCAAAACTCTATCATAACATTGTTGGGCCCATTTCCTGTAAACGTTGGCTTTTATAGACAATGATATAATATTAATCTTAGTGTTACATATACTTTAGTCAACACTTCTTTTAGTAACGGCAACTTGACATTGGGAGACATGTATCGATGAGAGAGATAATCTGATTACTTACCTTACGTCACAATATGAATTAATTATTGGTTCTGGATACATTTGAAATAAAAGTGGCCGCTTGTGAGGGGAACATTTTACATTTTTGTACTAATATGCTGGCCGCTGGTCATACTAGAGGGGTGGCCATTCTTGAGGGGTACTTTTGAATACAAACTCGTCGGTGCCAAAGGGATTCTGGCTGTAAGAAGCTGGTGGCCGCTGGTGGGGGGGGGGGGCGTTCAAGAGAGGGACTACTGTACATCTGTGGTTTAATTAAATTCTGGTGTGTTTCCTATTGTCTCCAGCAACATACTCTAAGAATAAGCACTAAATATATATATATGTGAATGACTTTCATTCATTAAACAAAACAGTCAGCAACACTAAAATTCCTTGAAATTTCATCTGTGTTACTTGAGGGAGAAAAAAGACATGGGGTGAACTGACTTAGGGTTAAGTGTCTTGTCCCCAAAGTGCAAGTTTATTTAACTTTGTGGTTCAGAGATTTTCTCAGCTGTTACTTACATGCACCTCAAAATGAAAAAGAGTACCTCTTTGTAGTTGAATTAAGTTGTCATTTTAATTAGATTAGTAGGTGTTCCTAGGAAATATATATATGTTATATATATATATATATATATATATATATATATATATATATATATATATAATTGTCTTAAACATTATTACAAATAACAGTATATTAAACATTTTGAATGTATGACTCGTGGCTTTAGATAAGAACATAATAAATAAAATGGGTATTTACACCTTGGTCTTGAAGTAATTGCATCTTGTACAAATTCTATGGAATATTTGTAAATATCACAGAATACAAACTTATGATACCAGACAGACTTTTAATCCCAGATGTATCCCTTGGGATTCAAAACTAAAGGGTCATTAAATCCTGGGCTGAAACAATTTGAAGACTGAGATTAAATATCTTAAACCTGAGAGTCATGAAAACGATCTGGAGAAAGAAAACACATTTTTAAAATTCTAGAGGAGACCAAAAGGAAATGTGAATATCACATACTACATTGAAATGCAATATTTAGAACCACCATGGAAACATATCTGGCATTATATGTAGTGAATTATAACAAGTTTTGTTTGATAGAACATAATCTGTTTATCACCTTTGACAAGGCAATAGGTTAAGATCACTCTTTGATTTTCTTCCATACATCACAGAATTTTCTTGTGCAGTTTGAAGGCCTGTCTTTTTCTTTTTACTACCTTGTTCATTTTCAAACTCTGAGTCAGTATCATGCAGTTGTTTTCCTGAGAAATGAATCCCAATATTCCTCTGAGCCATGGTATTTATATGTAATACTTAAAATTTAAAATGAAATTTGATGTAACAGAGTCATGCTATCAACAATAGAATGATATACCTGATGTAACGGTAATGTTAGAAATGATCAAATACAAAATAATTCACTTATAAAATAAGCATGACCAATTAACAGAGAATATTTTTTAAAATCATTAATTACAAATTCCTAGGATTACATAACACCATCAAAACAATGTGGTACTTGCCCCAATCAATCTTCTTTCGTTTCTGCCAGCCATTTTTAATTTCTAGTGTAATTTATCACAGCTGATTCACCATCTTTATAAAGAGGAGTTACATTCCAATTTTATTTCAGTTAGAGTCAGTCAAACAATCTATCTTCTCAAAACAAAAGGTCAGACTTGACATTGATTTTAGTTATCTGCAACTTTTTCATCAGAACAATGATAATTGATTAGCAGGTCATGCATATACACTAGGGTATGATCATTTAAAGAACAAGAATGTTGGAGGTTATTGCATGGTACTATTGATATTTAGTGTTTGGATGTAAATTCATAGGACAGAATGCAGAAGTGTCACTTTTCAGATCAAATATAATTCATGTGTCAAAACCCAGGAGTACACGTCAAATTGAAACACTGTTAATCACCAGAAGTTTATTTATGCCTTTTAGATTGCATAGAATGGCATAGTGGCCAAGGTTAATTCAGGGTGCATTCAGTGGCATAATTTGACTGTTTGCGCAGCCATTAAATTCTGTCATTTGTCATGTGCATGAACATTAATAACTTGTCCCAGTAGCATTGTTTATATAAACTGAATGCACCATAGTTAAAGCTTGCCTGTGCATATGAGAAGATTAGCATCCTAAAACATTTTTCTCTAAATGTTAAAAATTAAATCCTTTTGAATGCTTTTTCAGATTTCATGGGTTTTTTTTAGACAGTTTGTGTAAACTTTGTGAATACACTTCTTATTTCAATCTCAGAGACCTGCATCTTTAAAACTAAAGTTTTGTATTTTAAAGTGAAAAACACTCAAAAATATTTCTATATAAATCCCATGCTTTTCAGGCATAGAAGATTTAGAATTAATATTTTATTTTTATCTGCGGTACACATTTTTATCATGATTAATTTTCATAACATAGTTATCAGAAACTAATTTTGATTAATTGCATTTTTTTGTAACTCTAATTGATTCAATAATAATTACTGTTATTCAAAAATGTCTGAATCCAGATTACTTGTAAAATAATATCAGCATCAGTTAACAGCTGATTACATTTATTGATCATGATTACCCCATTTCTATACTGTGATAAAAAGTGATCTTGCAGAAGGGTTGACCTGGTCATACAAGGTAAATATTGAATGCAGATATTTGCCTTGCAGACTATTTTCCAAGTACATTGAAATGTTAAGCCCTTTCATCAACTCATTGCTGGCCAGATTACCATTGGCTAGATTACTATCTACTTATCCAGTTGAGGCTTGTACTTTTACAAAACTGACAATTTTTATGTTCTTGCATTGTCTTAGCTTTTTACTTATAATTCTGTGAAAGGTGAAGCTGCAGCATGAATGTTATTTTGCCGTATGTCAACCTGTTGTCATATTCCTATGTATTTTATGCTTAAAGCTCCTAGGGCGTGGACCCCCTACAAAGAACTTCAGGAGATAGTCGAAGCAGCCATCCACAAGAAGCAACCAGATGCAGTACATGACCTTGAGGTGGCATTGCAGAAACACAAACCTGACTTCCTGTCCCTGCTCAAAACTCCAGTATGTCTGATGCTTTTATGTTGTGTTTAAAAATATAAATTTTCTTTTCCTATTTGTATTAAACTTGTCATTTGTTAGAGATAGCCCATGATCAGAGCTTTCTAAGAAGCTTCCAGCACATTTTAGACTGACAGATTGTTATGTATATTTAATTGTTTTAAGATTTTCTTTATTCCATTACATGTTATTGTAATGTAACATTGTTTACTGGACTTGACCTTGTCCAAAATTGAGTTCAGTTCTGTTTGACCTGATTGACTTTTAACATTTTTTTTTTTTTATTTAATTGATGTAAACAACAAATAATAGCTTCATTGTCAGCTATGGGTATGAGTTTGTTGACCAAATTATTATGCAGGTAAACATGTTGATTTGGGTCAGGGTTTTGGAGAATCCAGATTGAATTTTATAGGGTATTATGTTTTAAATAAACAAGGCTCATTAAGTCATGCTAGAAAGTTATTTTCCATTAGGTAATGGTTGTTTTTAGAAAATGCTAATTTGTGACCTGAGGTCAAACAGAGAACTATATTATCTTGTGACTGTCAGAATTTAACAGTTGTGCTTCAACATCTGGCACTTTAAATTGTATTATGTTGTGACCCGTTTGGGCTGAATTTTATTTTCTTCATATTATTGAATTCAAGTGATTCTGTTCTCCAGAAATACAAGAGTGCTCTGACAAAATTCTTGGATAAAGACAATCATTGGAATTGATACTGAAATCAAACGTGGAATAATAATTCTGTGATTCAACAAGAGATTGTTGCAGACCTGTTTATCTGTCCTTATTTTACTGTATTTGTATGGAATAAAGCCCATCCGTATGGTCATACGGTCATTGATATGAAAATACGATTTGAGGTTGCATTTATTTAGTAAGTTTTTTAAATTAATTTTTAAGCATTTTTTTATTCCGTTTCCTTTCGTTGTATCGTCTGTTTGGTCCGCGTCCGCAATCTGTGCCACATCACTGATTTTAGCATTCTCAACATCTGGTTGTTTAAACAAAAAAAATGCTGCCGACAAGAAAGTTTCAGCATGAAACTGATGATGAAAATGGAAAGTCTAAACATAGAAAGAAGCATTTTCTACCAGTTTATAATACTCTGTGGCCATGCCTTAAACCATCATCTAAAGGACATTCTGTGCTCTGCACTGTTTGCAACTTAAGACTTTTCCTGTGTACATGGTGGAAGGAATGACTGTTCACGGCACGTGGAATCGGAAAATCATGCAAAATTGGAATCTTTAGTGAAGGGAAATAGAAATATTTTGTCAATGATAAAGAGAAAGGAAGTCAGTGATCAACACATACTTCAAAAGCAAATAACGTGAGCTGAGGCGATTCTGTGTGAGTTGATCATAAATATGAATTTGTCATTGAGCACAGCTGACAAGTTAAAATGTTACAGATCAGAGATCCTCACTAGGCAATCAGACCATTGAGGCTCTGTTGGTCCTGAAGTCAAAACCAAAGAATTTTACCAAAGAGTGGACAGATAACCAGCTGAATAGGATAAAGAATGCCTATTATATTGCCATTAAAAACCCATAGACTAAGCCTTCATTAAAATATTAATTCCAAGTGGATCAGTTTGATATTGTTGACAAACTTTGTACAAAATTATATATGGAGCTCATTTTCATTCTAGTAAATGTTGACAAAGCTGATACTAGATTTTATGAAATAAACAAGATTTCCTTCACCTCTCTAGATGAAGTTATTATTTTCTGAATGGATGGGTGGTAACAATTTCTGTCATAATGTTTTATATTAAGTCTTCCTAAACCATGTAAAATGTAGAGAATTGGCTTTATTTAAAATGTTATGGATATGTGTGAAGCTGAGAAAACAGATTTTCATGAGAAAGTAACGGAGGTAAATAACTGAATGATTTTGGGTGTGTGGAGGTATTCTTTTGGTTTTTATTACTATAATATAAACAGGATTTTTAAGTCAGTAGTGTTCAATTTCTGCAGATTTTGCCTTGAAACACAGAATTGTCTGAATACCAGTGTCTTTATAAGTTAGAAGTTATTTACAGGATATTGTATAGTCAGTATGTCGTGCAATACAACATAATGGTAATTATAGTGTATTGATAGTGTCTGCTATTTGTGTGTTGTTTCACAGGTGATGTGTGTTGTGTTACGATGTTAGAAATGCTGAATGAAAATACTGACTGCCTTCTAAAAATACTGAGAGACATTGCTTAAAATACTGACAAGAAAATGTATGGGTAAACTGGTCTGCTGTTGACACATCTTTATGACACAGGCCATAACAGACATGTCATCGCCTTCAATTTTAAATCTCTTTGGGACTTGAACTGAGTTTTATTCAGGACTTTCTATTACTAGGACTTGTGACTTTAATTCTTGGATTATTTTTGGATTTAATTCGCAAAACCGTAGGTTCTTTTTTCACTTTGTATTCTAGGGAAATAAATTACTTGTTAAATTTTACAAAGCTTCTGTTACTTATTTTAAGAGCATAGACTCGTAACAGAAAATTGGGTGCTCATTCTTGGGATATGAATTTTGACTAAAATATTTCAGAAAACTTTATTTTTGAAATTTAAATTCCCCTTGTTTCTTAAGTTTTAAAATCCCAAGTATTATTTCACATTTTAGAAATTTTTAGTGAAATCAGCAAGCTTTTTTTTACAATGTCATCTTAAGTGGAGATCTTTATTTCAAATCCGATTCAGGAGCAGTTAGACTGTTGGAAAAAAGATGAATTGCTTCAGCTTGCCAGAAAATATGATCTTTTTGAGGCAAAAGCTTCTTTAACGAAGCAAGAAATAAAAAATATTTTGGTCCAAAATTTGGTGGAAAAGAATGTTTTGGATAAAGGTGCTTTGGTTTTGATTAGTAAGTCTGTATCAGACTCTTAACATAAAAGTAAAGGAATTAAAATTAAAATACAAGATGGAATTAGAGTTAAGAAGGCTTGAACTTTAGAAAGATAAAGAGGAGAAACATGCAAATGCAATTAAATGAGGAAAGGGAGAAGAGAATGCAATTGGAGAAAGAGGAGAAGCAAATGCAATTAGATAAGGAGGAAAGAGAGACGAGAATGCAATTGGAGAAAGAGGAGAAGCAAATGCAATTAGATAAGGAGGCAAGAGAGAGGAAAATGCTGTTGGAGAAAGAGGAGAGAGAGACTTGGATGCAAATGCAAAAAGAAAAGGAAGAAAGGGAATATCATTTTAGGAAAAGATAATTAGAGCTGGCAAGTGAAAAGCACATCCCCACTTTACATACAAATTCAAGTTTTGATGTTACTAAGAATATTAGGTTAGTGCCCCCTTTTAGAGAAAAGGTAGACAAATATTTTCCACATTTTGAAAAAATAGCTGAAAATTTGAAATGACCAAGGGAGCATTGGACTCTATTATTACAGAGTGCACTTTTTGGCAAAGATCGAGACATCTGTGCATCCCTGTCAGTACAGCAAAGTGCCGACTATGATCTGGTTAAGGAATGCATCTTAAAGGGTTATGAGTTAGTTCCTGAGGCTTATCAGCAAAAATTCAGGAACTATAAACAAGAAGCAGGACAAACCCTTGTCGAGTTTGCAAGAGAAAAAGAGCAGTTATTTGATAGGTGTTGCTTAGCCAAGAAAGTTGATCAAGAATATGAAAATCTCAGACAACTTGTATTACTTGAAGAGTTCAAGAATTGCATCCATAATGACATTAAGACTTATCTTGAAGAGCATAAGGTTGAAACCTTGGAAAATGCTGCTCGTACTGCTGATGAGTATTCCTTAGCTCATAAAGTTTCTTTTGTAAGTAAGTCTTCCACTCAGCAGTCATCTGGTAAAAAAATGTATTTCAGCCTAATACGAGCCCTTCTAAATTTTAATCTGGCACAACTTCTTGAAATCAAGTTTCTGATAAGCTTGATCAAAAATCCTTATCTCTTCCTACGTGTACGTATTGCAAGAAGAAAGGACACATTATTTCTGATTGCTACAAATTGAAAAATAAGCATCAGAATCAAGACAGACCTATTCCAAATGCTCTTATTTCTAAGAGGTCAAGGTCACGGTCGTGTATTGAAAGCAATACATTTGTTGGGTCTAATAAACCCCAGTCTGATTTTATCTTGGAGAATTATGAACCATTCATGTCGAAGGGTTCAATATCACTCATGGGTGATTCAGCCAATCCTATCCATATTAAAATTTTAAGGGACACAGGAGCTTCTCAGAGTCTTTTATTATCAGGTACTTTGCCTTTTTCTGAGACGTCTTCTTCTAATGAGAGTGTTCTTATTCAGGGAGTAGAGTGCGGCTTTGTTAATGTCCCTCTCCATTGTGTAAATTTGTCATCAGACTTAGTTTCAGGACTCGTCACAGTTGGAACAGTGCCTTCTTTATCCCTTTTGGGCATTCATTTATTACTATGCAATGACCTAGCTGGAGATAAGGTTGTGGTTAATCCACATGTAACTGACAAGCCATGTTTGGATAAAAAAAGTCGATTCTATTGAAAACGAATTCCCTCATTTATACCCAGCTTGTGCAGTTACTAGAGCTATGGCAAAGAAAGCTCTTGAGAATGATGTTGATCAGGAAAGTATTCCTTTAGCTGACACATGTATTGGTCAGGCTTTTGATGAGACCACTTTCACACCTTGTTTGGATCAATCAAAAGGTATTGATCACAGTGATCCTCTTTTGACTACTCGTTCTCTTTTATCTAATCAGGGTGACAAATGACAATAACTTAACGTCGAACAGGAAAAAGATCATGAGATCTCCTGTTTGTTTCAGAGGGCCATTAGTGAAACTGAAACCACAGAAGTACCTTTTTGTTATTTCATTAAAAATGGGATTCTTATGACAAAATGGAGACCTCCCGAGGTACCTTCTGGTGACGAGTGGTCAGTGAACTTATCAAACTGTAGTTCCAAAATTGTACAGACAGGAAATTCTTAGTCTGGTCCATGAAACTCCCTTGGCTGGTCATTTAAGGATTAATAAGACTTATCACAAGATCTTGAATCACTTCTATTGGCCAAAAATTAAAAGTGATGTTTGTAAATACTGCAGATCTTGTCACACTTTTAAAATGGTAGGAAAACCCAATTAGAAGATACCTAAGGCATAGCTGCCAACTGTCCCGTTTTTTCCATATTTTGGACCTGAATACGAGTGTATGTTTTTTTTTGCAAAAAATACGTTTTTTAATTAAAAGAAAAATAAGAAAAATTTTCCTTGCAAATTTCAGTTTAGAACGGGCACTCGGTTCCATTCTGATATAAATGTATCGCATGTATATAGAAATACAGTTCTACAGTATGATTGGTTCATTCGAAATTGAGGCTACCATGCCTGTCTTTATCCGCCATATTGGATTTCGCAAACAGTTACCTCTACCACTGTGTCAAATGGAACAGGGTGCCCGTCCAGAATGTGCAAGTGTGCAACACATGCATCTTTGACATTAAATAATTATGTAAGGCACTGTCCTACCTTACTGATGGTTGTATATGTTGCAAGTAGTTACACATGCATTAAAATTTTTAAAAATCAGTATTTGGTCCTAAATCAGTATTTTTGTCATAAGCAATCAGTATTTTTGTACTTGGAGGTTGGCAGATATGCTAAGGCTCATCTGCAACTTATTCCTGCATTTGATGAACCATTTAGTAGAATAATGGTAGATTTTGTTGGTCCCTTACCAAAGACCAAGTCACGTAATCAATACTTGTTGACCATAATGTGTGCATCAACAAGGTTCCCAGAGACAATTCCTTTGAGGAATATTAAAACAAAAACAATAGTAAAAGCTTTGATAAAGGTTTTTACTCAATTTGGCCTTCCCAAATCTGTCCAGTCTGATCAGGGGTCAAATTTTTTGTCTGGAATTTTCCGGCCAATTATAATTGAATTTGGCATCCAGCAATTCGAGTCAAAAGTGAAATTTTGGTTCAACAGATCTTCTGTGTAGAGAACTTTTGAATGTGGTGATAGAGTTTTGTTTCTCTTGCTCATTCATCAAAGTTTTCTTCAGATTAGGTGTTACGACCCTTACAAAGTTGAGAAGAAAATGAATGAGTTAAATTATAATAATAGTACTCCTGGGATGTAAATAAATTGAACGAGTACCAGTATGTGGATAGAAATAGTCTGGTTAATCATGCAATTAATTTAGTTGTACCTGTCCCACTAAGTGAGGATTTAAGCGAGGGGATGCAATCAGACTTGATTGATTTTGGAGTAACAACTCTTCAGAATTTAGAAATTATGAATAATCTGGACCTGAAACTTTCACATTTGCAACAACAACAAAGGAATGAACTTAAACAGTTATTACTTGAATATGAGCACTTATTTCCAGATGTTCCTACAAGAACAAACAAAATCTGCCATGACTTTGAAAATGTAAATTCCACACCTGTGAAAGAGCACCCATACAGGATGAATTCTCTGAAACATAAATGTTTGACAAAAGAAATTCAGTATTGCTTGAAAATGATTTCATAAAAGTGACTGGAGTTCACCATGTATACTTGTTCCAAAACCAGATAATACTTTCCGCATGTGCACTGATTATAGAAAGGTGAACAATGTGACTAAAACATATTCATTTCCATTACCCAGATTTGATAATTGCATTGATAAAATTGGAAATGTAAAGTATGTCACCTAAGTTGACCTTCTGAAAGGATTTTGGCAAATTCCACTGGCGGAAAGGGCAATGGAAATTTCGGTATTCATGACTCCAGATGGACTCTATCAATGTAAAGTGATGCCGTTTGGGATGAAAGGTTCGCCAAATACTTCTCAACATTTAATGAACATGAGTACATCTGGTCTAGATAATTGTTTTGCTTACATCGATGATATCATCATCTACAATGACACCTTTAAAGAACATTTAGCGACAGTTCGGAAGTTCTTTTTGACAGACTCACTGATGCAAGTTTGACAATTAATTTATCCAAAAGTGAGTTTTGCCGTGCTTGTGTAACATTTCTAGGACATTGTGGGACATGGACAAGTTAAACCTATAGATGCTAAGGTCAAAGCTATCTCTGATTTCCCTGTGCCTATCAATAAAAAGCAACTGATGTGATTTTTAGGTATGGCTGGATACTATTGGAAATTTTGTTCCAACTTTTCCATAATTGCTGAACCCCTGACAAATTTATCGAGCAAGAAAACCAAGTTTCATTGGTCTGAAAAATGTCAGGAGGCTTTTGATAAGTTAAAGGCCATGCTTAAGAGTGCACCAGTTCTTACAGCTCCAAATTTCAGTCAATCATTTAAATTGTCTGTTGATGCAAGTGATGTAGGGGTTGGAGCAGTATTGATTCAAGAAGATAGAAATGGTGTTGATCATCCAGTGTGCTATTTTTCTAAGAAATTAAATAAGCACCAGAGAAATTATTCAACAATCGAGAAGGAATGTTTGGCTTTGATATTGACAATACAACACTTTGAAGTTTACATTAGTTCAGCTTCTTCTCTGATTATTGTGTTTAGTGATCGCAATCCCCTTACTTTTATTGGCAAGATGAAAAATAAAAATCACAGATTATTAAGGTGGAGTTTGTTGTTACAGGAATATAATCTTGACATCAGGCACATCAAGGGAAAGGACAATTTAATAGCAGATGCACTTTCGTTTTTATAGAAATATATTGTTTCATGTATGCTTTGTGTCATAAGATTTCATCTTATATTTTTTGTTACTACATGCATATTTGATTTATAGTAAAATGCAGCTTTATTGAATAAATCTTTCTTTATGATGGGAATTGTTATGTATATTTAATTTAATTGTTTGTCTATTAGTTTTAAAACTATTTTTTTATTCCATTACATGTTATGTAACATTGTTTACTGGACTTGACCTTGTCCAAAATTGAGTTCAGTTCTGTTTTGACCTGATTGACTTTTTTTAAAAATTTTTTTTTTATTTCACTGATGGAAACAACTGATAATAATAGCTTCATTGTCCTTTATGGGTATGAGTTCATTGACCAAATTATTATTGAGGTAAACATGTTGATTTGGGTCAGAGTTTTGGAGAATCCAGAGAGAATTTTATAGGGTATTATGTTTTAAATAAACAAGGCTCATTAAATCCTGCTAGAAGGTTATTTTCCATTAGGTAATGGTTGTTTTTAGAAAATGCTAATTTGTGACCTGAGGTCAAACAGAGAACTATATTATCTTGTGACTGTCAGAATTTTACCAGTTGTGCTTCAACATCTGGCACTTTAAATTGTATTATGTTGTGACCAGTTTGGGCTGAATTTTATTTTCTTCAAATTATTGAATTTTATTTTTTCTTTTCTCTGGAAATACAAGAGTGCTCTGACAAAATTCTTTGATAAAGATATTCATTGGAATTGATACTGAAATCAAACATGGAATAATATTTCTGTGATTCAACAGGAGACTGTTGACACATCAGTACGCCACAGGCCATAACAGACACATCATCACCTTCAATTTTAAATCTCTTTGGGATTTGAACTGAGTTTTATTCGGACTTTTTATTACTAGGACTTGTGACTTTAATTCTTTGATTATTTTTGGATTTAATTCACAAAACCATAAGTTCTTTTTTCTCATTTTTCACCTTGTATTCTAGGGAAATAAATTACTTGTTAAATTTTACAAAGCTTGTTGTCTTCACTCTTTTCTTTAAAAAGAAGAAGCACTTGTATAGTTTTCTAGAGAATAAATTATTAAATCCCAAAAATAGATGAACTTCAAAGCAAACTGGCTTCAGCAAAAAAACACCTTGAGCTCTGAGGTGTAAAAATTACAACTGATCAATCTACTTGCAAAATGGCTGTTTTAGGCTTCAATTTTAGATCACATGGTAGCTTACATGACAGGGTGACGTGATCACTAATTTGAACAGCGTAATAAAAAAATTGCCATTTAGCACGTAGCTAGAATAGCCATATCTAAGAATCAGATTCTCACGCTGAAAATGAATTTAAAAATAAAACTGTTTACAACAGAGCTAACACGTAGGCTGAAGATGACCTTGGTAATAGCCAATCGTTTTCACTTGATGTTTACAAAAACTATGAACCAAGGTGAGCCAAAAATAGTGCTTAAGTCATACCTTTGCGTCGAAACAAAAGACTGAATTTACGGGGAAAATATCAAAATCCAGTAAAAATAATCATTACAATAAAATATAATGAAACAAAAATAAAATAAAAAGAATTTAAAACTAACCCACAAGCAATTTAATTACATATTCGTAGCAATACAAGAAGACAAAATGTAGTCAGTGGTTCAGTGGTAAATTCAGGTAGACATGAATATCAGCCTTTAGCATAATGATTTAGATAATGAAAAATGGAAAATAAAGAAATATGCAAGATGATACTTATGTCCGTTTATCAAATATATTAAATGTATTGAATTTCACATAATACGGCCAATGTATTCAGACCAGGACAGTTATGGTTACTGTCCAGCTGATCCCAATCCAAACATAACTCGTTTTGAGGCTGGGCATCAGAATCTTTTGCTGCCATTGACGACCAGTCAGAATCAGAAAAAGAATCAGGATTTTCATCCATTAACTTTTCATCAATGACAATATCTGAACTCGACCAAGCCCCCCAAAGATCAGGCTCTGGTGTCCAGAGTGCAGCTGCCCATGAAATGTAGAGATAAAAGGTTGAGTTCCAGAAGTGGATTCCTGGAACTGGATCAAATGCATCAATGTCAGCAGATTGCAGCTAGCAGTTAACATCATTGTCATGACCTTACAATGCAACCTTTTTCTAAATCCCATATGAGTTCTGTAACCAAAATATTTTTTGAACATTATTTTTGTTTGATAGTGTAACATTTCTTTTGACTAGTTCTGTGTTCCATGGCTGTGTTTGGCTAGTGGCCTCGGATGGCTTTGAGGTATTCAAATGCCTCTACATGTTGGGAATTGGAAGTTGGGTGTGTCATCAGACATCGCACAGATGCAAAACTTTTCAACTGGAGTTGCAAGCATCAAATGAATACAGAGTGCATATGAGTTATTGACCTTCTCATCTCACACACATTTGTGAGTGTTCATCAGAAACAATTCCACTTGGTTGCTATAATTTCTTATAAAATACAATTTGTAGTTTACTTGATATACCTAAAATTCTAATTTGCTGTATATTTTTTTTCCTCTGTGTGAAATTTGCTTGCATTGGACTTGCAATTCTGCATGCTGGTCATGTGCTGGTTTTAGATGCCCTGTATTCAACGATTCAGCATCCTGTGGATGCCCAAAAATTAGTCTTGGACCATGAGTTTGATGAAGACTACATTTTCACTAACAGGTTGCAAGAAGCAAATGAAAGTCTCAATGGGTAAGAAGAATAATTGCCTGAACAGAACTCAAAATTAAGAATTCACTTGTTAGCAAAAGTGAAAAAGATAGATTTAAATGAAAAGAAATGATAGCAATAATTATAATCAATTTGTTAGATTAAACTTTTATCCATGAACATAATGATTTTATGCCCACTATAGGGCTCCTTATTTCTCACATATAGCCAATTTTTGTATCAAGACCCCCATTTTCTGGAAACTGATGATCCAGGACACCCAGTTCCAAAGGCCTGTAGAGAGCTCTCAGTAAAAACAGTTTGATCTGTTGCCTTATTTAGGTAACCAGTTTTGCTGGTTTGATTTACTGTAGAATGTGTAACCTCAGGGGTCACGGGTTCATTACCTGCCCCAGCCATCTTGGATTGGGTGCCTCCATGTGTTGTGGGAAAGGCATTTAGATCCCACTTCCTCAGCATAATATAGCCAACACTGTGATCAAAGTTCTGCTAAAGCCAGCACCCCCGTCCAAAAAAACCCCAACACAAAATTAAAAAACTGTTGTCAAATTTCTGCTTTTTAAAACTTAATAAGTTAATAAAGGAACAGAATATGTTCATGAAAGTCATGAACAAATAAAGAAATTACAGCATTGCATAAAAGGTTTGATCATGTGTGTGCATGCACACATGCACATAGATACAGGATTACAAAATGGGGAGGTGATATATCCTTAGTTGTAAAGACCCAAGTGTGAAATCTGAAAGTCTGATGCTGAACCTTTAAATCGTAAGAGTGAGAAAAGGTTATCGTGATAAATTGATAACATTCCAGATTCAAATATGGGGTTATATTTTCTATTGTCTTAAATATGTTTGATCCTGTTTTACCAGAAACCTGTCTTGGCATGTCCCAGTAAAGTTTTAAAAATTGTAGTTGTGATGTCATCCAAATGTGAAAATAAAAAGAAGTGAATTATTTTAGTATTACATGACATTTTCCTTGGTTATGTGAAAATCTTCTTTGCAAATTGGTTTTATTATTTTATACCTGACCATTTTGCTTGGGTCAGATATTTAATGTTTAATGTGCTGATATACTTTATGTGCAAAATGGATATTGGTATTTTCCTATTACACTTACATAATTCCTTAATTGATTGGTTAATCAATTATTGAACTGAATTATTTCCTATTTTTGTCATTTCATCAGGATCAGAGCTACACAATGTATCTGGTATGCAACATTAAAAACAGCAGACTGGTTACCTATTTTATCACTGCAGCCATCAAGAGTAAGGTGGGAGAGAGGTTATTTTGCTTCAGTATGGTAGGAAAGACCTTATTACTTGATCATTTGCTCAGCATCATGGTGATTTTAATGCAAGATTGATGCCATCAATGTAACATTTGATTATAAATTTCTGTTTTAATTCTGTGTGGCTTTTTCATTAGCAGTGTATGTCATTGTTGTGGTAAGATAGAGCGTTAGGCATATTAAAGATATTACTTGCTGGCTGAAAAGCAGCATGGCCTTCAGCAAAATGATAACAGGGTTTAAATCAAATGAGTTGAACCATAACTTCATCCATTCATCAGTAGTCATTTTTGCTGTCTTTCTCGCTAATACTCAGTTTATGGTAGCGCATTTTGCTTTTATTTGTTACTTCAGTGGTGATGTGTTTATATTTGTAGATTTGTTGATCTTCTCATTTACCTTTGTGTACACCATGAAAAATTTCCATCTGGGAATTTAACCATAGTAAGTCAAAAGCTCATTTCCATGCATAGTGTTTGAAACTCTTGTGTGAAGTATCAGGCATACTTCATACCTAACTGACACGGAGAACATAACGTAATGACATTTGCTTTCAGCGGGAAGAGCGGTCACCTGCACATCTTAATGATGTTCACTTTGAAGCAGATGCGTTAACCTGTATGATTGGAAAACTAGTCTCTTGTAACTCAGCTTGAACTGTAGGATAGTAAGTAATGAATATAAATTAAAACAATAAATGACAGAACTAGTTCTTATCGTTCTTATTAATTTTCATCACTCAGAGTTTATTTTGCAATCTTGTTTACTAAAATTTCCAATAATAAGGCATAGATTGTGCCAGCGATTGTGCCCTAGAGTGGTCTCAGAGTGTGCCTTAGACTGGTCTTAGAGATTGTAACCTAGAGTGGTTACAGAGTGTGCCTTAGACTGGTCTTAGAGATTGTGACCTAGAGTGGTTACAGAGTTGGAGAAATTCATGGTACTTTTTATGCATGTCAGAGAATAAAGTGGATGATAAATGTATTTTGTACAGTTATGTTAACAGTACATTATATGGTTTGGGAGTAAAACAAACTCAGTTTGAAAAACAGCATTCAGTGCATATATTAGGGCACCAGAAGCTGCAAAAGTAAAAGAGTTGATTTTTAAATTTGTTCTGCTGTTTCAAGTACATAAACCTAAGATTTGTAACTAAAAACCATACAAACTTTACTGTTTTGAGCAGAATATCAATGATTTTAATTTTGGGAAAAGGAGGAGAGGCACTGATTGTAGGGCAAGGGAAAGTGAACTTTGCTTTTTGCTTTTTGCTTTCCTACCATGATGAAGCAAAATTGCACAGTTGACTGTTTTTCCTGAATTTCCCCTTTGTATGACCAAGTTTTGTCAGTCAGCTGGTCTTTTGTGAGCAGAACATCTTATGTGATAGTCTGTTTTTCATTGTCTATCTATCTGTTAGGACCACTTTGTTATCAGTACTCCTAATAAATTACTCAGAAGATTGCCATGAAACTTTGCACATGTTAATGCCATGGTCTAGTTGGTTTGAAATGAACATTGTGCTGCTCAGACCATAATTGTGGCCATCTCTTATTATTGCTATTCATACTTAACAGAAAGTCAGATTGAGATTTTATGATCTCTAGTTGGTCCTAAAAGAAACTAATGTTGCTTAGTCATCCATTGTGGCCGCCACAGTGACCATCTTGAAAGTTTTGTCACTACTTCTGAATAAATGGTCATAATAGCATGGGATTTTCTCTGATTGACTTATTATGTCAGGTTGGTCCTAAATGAATGGTCATAATAGCATGGGATTTTCACTGATTGACTTATTATGTCAGGTTGGTCCTAAATGAAAATGATGCTGATGTGACATCAGATATGACTGCCATGATGGCCTTCTTGAAAATCTTACTTCTTCTCTTAGATGGCTAGTCCAGACCTGTTTACCCATAAGGATTCTCTGTATTTTTTATGTATGAAGCCTGCACAATACTGACAATGGATCATTTAGGCAAGACTACAGAGAATGGCTTAGTTGGCAAATAATTAGATATCTTAACATTTCATTCCACTTATAAATTTTCTTTTTATTAAGAAAATGATCATTGTCAAAGAAGTGCTTATTCATTGGTTCCCATGAAGACCAGTAAAATGTCTGCAGGCATCAAAGGGAAGCAATCATTTGTTTTCTAAAATATCTGACCAGTGTGGTGTGAAAAGAAAATTGGAAGAAGTAGAAAAGTCAAGTGCTAGCCAGAAGTCTCTAAAGATTTAAAAAAGATATTTAGCCATTTATGATACAGTCTAAAAAAAGGAGTTCTTTATGTTCACTGTGGTGTGTGCAAGTTGAATTTTTCTGTTGCACATGGTGGGAGAAGTGATGTAAGAAGACGTGTTCAGTACAATTCCCACAAGGAATGGGCCAAAATAAAGGCCACAAATAAGTCTATCTCCTTTTTCTGTAAAGCACAATGAGGAAATGCACATTATCCGTTCTTAAGTGATGATGAATGAGCTTTTAGCTAAGTTAAAGTTGCTGTTGACAACAGCTAATTCATTAAGCTGGAATTTAAAGTAAATATCTGCAGACAGCCAAGTTGCAGCAGGGAAGGTAAGAATATAGGTAGAACAGTTAGAGTGATAATGGTTTTCTTTTCTTGATAAAAGTATGTTGTCATCAAAGACAATAAATGTATTTCTCGATGAACTGTTTTTGCTGTTGATCTGTTAGCTGTATAAAGTAGCTGTACTACTGACAGCAGTTGAAAACTATGGAGAGACTGCTTTTGGACTACTGATGGAGTCGGGGAAAGGTAAACAGGTCTGCTAGTCATATCGACATTGTGTTTTGACCAAAACACATCTTATTATGTCTAGTTGGATGAAATTGGTGCCGATCTGAGGACCAGTATGGATTGCAACACCTGAATGGATGATCATATTAACATGGAGTTATTACTTAAAGACTTCTTATGATGTCAGGTTGGTCCTAAATGAGAATGGTGCCAATCTGACCTATATGGCCACAAAAATGGCCCTTTTGAAAATCTTTTTATTGCTACTTCTCCTAGATGGTTGGTCATATCAACATTATGCTTTCACCAGAGTTTAGTTGGTCCGAAACAGAAATGGTGCCAATCGGGTATCCTGTATGGTCACCCATGTATTACTCTCCAAAACTGAAAGTCATATCAACATGGGGTTTTCACCACAAGATTTTTTAAGATATCTTACTGGTTCTGATTCAAAATGTTGCCAGTATGTCATCTAATATGTCTACCACCAATCTGTCATGTAATATGTCTACCACCAATCTGTCATCTAATATGTCTACCACAGCAGCAGATTTGAAAATCTTGTTATAGCTGAAGATTGTCAGAGATGGTTTCAATACTCAGCTTTTAAAAGGAAGAAATGGACTTATATTTAATTCCTGGAAATTCATCTTAGATATTAGAGCATTAATCCTTTGGACAAAAGACTCTTCATTTAAACCTTCCCACTCCTTGTCTGCCCAGAGACAAGGTCATGATATTCTGAATCAATTTGCTTAAGTTTTCAATTATATCACAATCTTGCAATGTTTCTGCCATGATCATATCAGGGGACCTTCTCTCATATGTTTAGGGTGCCTATTGTAGCATTTCTTTCTGATACAACCGGGTGCCTATTGCATTATTTCTCTCACAATACAACCTGGATACCTGTTGCAGCATTTTTTTCTTATACAACCATGGTGCCTGTTTTAGTATTTCTCTTTAGTACGACCAGGATACCTATTGTAGCATTTCTCTCTTATACAACCAGGGTGCCACTGCAGCATTTCTGTCATGATAAAACAAGGATACTTATTGCAGTATTTCTCCTATGATAAGAACAGGGGGCCTGTTACAGTATTTCTTTCATAAGACTAGGGTGTATATTACACTTCTCCCACGATTAAACCAAGTGGCCTTCAACAGTGTTTCTCTAATAAGACCAGGGTGCCTAGTACACATTTTCTTGTAATCAGACAAGGGGACCAATTAGTATTTCTCCTATAATAATTTTTTTTTTTAGGGGGGTCTGTTGCAGTATTACTACATGATAAGACCAGAATGGCCAGCCTAATACATATGTCAAAAAGTAGGTAGTGGGCTTATTTACAGGTAATGATATTCTTAGTAAATATTTGCAAAATATTTATGAAAATGGTGTATGGGCTTATCTTCAAGGATGGGCTTGTTGTTGGATAAATATAGTAAGTTCTATACTTGTTCATTTAGTCTTTAGCATTATCCTATCTTTTGCACTTGAATAAACCTCACATGCCATATCTTTGTTACAAGCAAGCATGTGAGACTTCAAGTTCACTATAATTCTTTTTCATCATATAGACCTAGAATCAACTTGTCCTTTACAATTCTAGGCTAAGAATGCAGCCCTTCGAGAACTGGTCAGGAAGTCCAAAACAGAAGGGATTCCAATTCATGGGGAACAGGGCACTCAGACATTTTCAGAAGACTTTATTCAGGAAGCACTAATTATTAGTGATTTATTTGAGTTAAATGAATTCGCAGCTCTGGAATTGCTCATAGCAGGTGAGTCATGCGAATAGTGCAAGTACAAAACATGCAAAGCACCATGATATTCTTTTAGGGTCTGAGGAGCTGAAACAGGCCCCTCTTCTAAAGAAAAATCTTAAAGTCCGATTTATGGCAATTTACTCCTGAATTTTTTTTCCAACTCCAGAAATATTCTGTCAGAATGAAAGCCCAATAACCATTGAGAAATTGCTGACCATTTTTAATATGTGCTAAACTGTTATAAGGGGATCTGTACAATCTAATCTCATTATTTTTATGGAGACTATTGTAAAAGCACATTTAGTTGTACTGGGTGATCACAGATTTTGCAAAAAAGACTTTTATATGTAATTGAATAATGAAATCTGCCTCTAAAGGAAATTGCTGTGGAAATGAGTAAAAGCAGCACTCTATGTCCAGATTATAAGTTCTTTCATTATAACATGAGTCCTATTAATATGGCATGTACTTCATTCATAGGCCCTTCATTATAATACAAGTCCTGTTATATGGCATGTACTTCATTCATAAGCCCTTCATTATAACATGAGTCCTGTTATATGGCATGTACTTCATTCATAAGCCCTTCATTATAATACAAGTCCTGTTATATGGCATATACTTCATTCATAAGCCCTTCATTATAACACGAGTCCTGTTATATGGCATGTACTTCATTCATAAGCCCTTCATTATAATACAAGTCCTGTTATATGGCATGTACTTCATTCATAGGCCCTTCATTATAACACGAGTCCTGTTATATGGCATGTACTTCTTTCATAAGCCCTTCATTATAACATGAGTCCTGTTAATATGGCATATACTTCATTCATAGGCCCTTCATTATAACACAAGTCCTGTTATATGGCATGTACTTCATTCATAGGCCCTTCATTATAACATGAGTCCTGTTAATATGGCATGTACTTCATTCATAGGCCCTTCATTATAATACAAGTCCTGTTATATGGCATATACTTCATTCATAAGCCCTTCATTATAACACGAGTCCTGTTATATGGCATGTACTTCATTCATAAGCCCTTCATTATAATACAAGTCCTGTTATATGGCATGTACTTCATTCATAGGCCCTTCATTATAACACGAGTCCTGTTATATGGCATGTACTTCTTTCATAAGCCCTTCATTATAACATGAGTCCTGTTAATATGGCATATACTTCATTCATAGGCCCTTCATTATAACACAAGTCCTGTTATATGGCATGTACTTCATTCATAGGCCCTTCATTATAACATGAGTCCTGTTAATATGGCATGTACTTCATTCATAGGCCCTTCATTATAACATGAGTCCTGTTAATATGGCATGTACTTCATTCATAGGCCCTTCATTATAATACAAGTCCTGTTATATGGCATGTACTTCATTCATAGGCCCTTCATTATAACACGAGTCCTGTTATATGGCATGTACTTCATTCATAGGCCCTTCATTATAACACGAGTCCTGTTATATGGCATGTATTTCATACATAGAGCCTTCATTATAACACAGGTCCTGATACATGGCATGTACTTTATTCTAAGGCCTTTCATCATAATACATGTCCTGTTATATGGACTGTATTTCATTATAAGGCTGTAGTACCTTAAAGGCAGTATATTCTCTGGCTGCTTTGTATTTTGAGATGTTTCATTTGCAGTGTACTATTTCTGTAATTCAGTTCTCCAGCTTGTCATATTTTCAGATACAGAAGGATTTTGAAAACAAAATTTAGCAAGCATAAGAGGTATAAATTCAAAGGGGGCCCCGGTTGGCTGAGTAGTCTAAAGTGCTCACCTCTAACGAACACTGCCATCTCACCTGTCTGTGTGGTTTCAAGTCTCAGGCTCAGCCAGTGTTGGTATGTGAGCAAGCTTGCTATTAGCTTCCCATGGTCTGGGGGCTTTTCCAGAGTGCTTCTTCCACCAGTTACTCTGGCCACCATGTATAGCCTAGTTTGTGCTTAAAAATGGTGTTAAGCCCACAATAACAACAACAATAAATTATAAGAAAATGTCTAGTTTAATAACTTGAATTATTAAATATGTGAAAACCACACACAGACATTATTCATTTGTATTTCTGCAAGCATTGGCAAAATATTTCCCAATAATGTGGACTGATCCACTTTCAGGTGGTCAGTCTAACTGAGCCACAGATAACTGATTGCTTCACTGAATAGAAACACAAGTAGTTATTTAATTCTGTGGCAGTTGGAGCTAAGTGCCTTACCCAAGAACATACTACTGCAGCCAACATGGACTGATCCATTGCTAGGATTCAGATCTGCTCCCTTTCAGTTGCATGTCCGGAATGCTGACCACTAAGTCACCATACCAGTTAATGCTGTGTATGTACACACTAATAACATCCCAGAACATAAGTTCATGCATTATTGATTTTTTGACTAAACCACCAAATAAACAATGCTCCTGATAACACACCAGCTTGTGCCATGCACATACTTCTGGAATTACAAAATGACCCAAGCTGAGCTTTATCAGTCACAGATAATTAGGTCTGGTCTCTGACTTTTCTCATGAGGAATCTGACATGAATTTACCACCTTTTAACACCATGATAGTCAAAATGTACTTGTCATACAACTTTATGGACACAGAATTAAGTTAAAGAGCATAGATACAATTGTTTCAATAACCACTTCCCATGGTTTTGTAGACTGGTATCTGTTGTTTCGTGTTTAACATCTGGATTGAAAACATGGTTTGAGGGATTAAGTATTGTTTTGACAATTCAAACAACCAACCTTTCTTGTTGACATATAGGTGTTTTTGCATTCTGCACTTGTGGTATTTATAGACATTAATCCCTGAAATTAATTTCTTATAAATATGCAAATTTTGACAGGCAAATTGGTGAATTCATGAAAATTTCTTTTTTTAAATATAAAACCTCAAAAATTGATGCTCGTATAAATAAATGAAACCACATTAATACATATTTACATTAATTGGCATAGTTATTGAGAGTCATGTTTCTGTGGCCCAGTTTTGAATTTTAGACTAGCTACCTAATAGACTCTGCATCTTTATTATGATTTGACAGTTTGATAAGAAATTTACCCAGCCATCTATCAAACCAGAAACCATTAGACTGTAAATAAGAATAACATAAGGGAGATAGTCATACAGTTTAGATATGTCCATCAGTACTGCAGGTACATATTGGGTTTTTGTAAGAGCCTTCCAAACTTCATATAAATAGGAAAAGGTGGTCTGGTATTCACAACCTGTTTAAAATCCAACCAGATATTTGTTCAAGATGTTCTTAAAATATGCCACCTGAGTTGCAGTTCATTTTCTTAAAGAGTTTAGATATGGTAAATAAAATGCAAACTTGTCAGTATTATCATGTTTAAAGAGTTTAGATTGTTATGTATATTTAATTTAATTGTTTTCTCTGTTAGTTTTAATTTTTTTTTTTATTCCATTACATGTTATTGTATGTAACAATGTTTACTGGACTTGACCTTGTCCAAAATTTAGTTCAGTTCTGTTTGACCTGATTGACTTTTTTAAAAATTTTTTGATTTTTGTTAAATTTTATTGATGTAAACAACTAATAATAGCTTCATTATTCTCTATGGGTATGTTCTCATTGACCAAATTATTATTCAGGTAAACATGTTGATTTGGGTCAGGCTTTTGGGGATTCCAAAGTGAATGTTATAGGGTATTATGTTTTAGATAAACAAGGCTCATTAAATCATGCTAGAAAGTTATTTTTCATTAGGTAATGGTTGTTTTTTGAAAATGCTCGTTTGTGACGTGAGGTCAAACAGAGAACTATATTATCTTCTGACTGTGAAGATTTTATGAGTCATGCTTTAACATCTAGCACTTCGGGTTGTATTATGTTGTGTCCAGTTTGGGCTGAATTTTATTTTCTTCAAATTATTGAATTCAAGTGATTATTTTCTCTGGAAATACAAAAGTGCTCTGACAAAATTCTTGGATAAAGACATTCACTGGAATTGATACTGAAATCAAACCTAGAATAATATTTCTGTGATTCAACAAGACACTGTTGACACATCAGTACTTTGCAGGCTACAACAGACATGTCATTGCCTTCAATTTTAAATCTCTTTGGGATTTGAACTGAGTTTTATTCAGGACTCTTTATTACTAGGACTTTAATTCTTGGATTATTTTTGGATTTAATTCGCAATACCGTAAGTTCTTTTTTCTCATTTTTCACTTTGTGTTCTAGGGAAATAAATTATTTGTTAAATTTTACAAAGCTTGTTGTCTTCATTCTTTTCTGTAACTTATTTTAAGAGCATAGACTTGTAAAAAGATTAGTAAATGAAATGCAAACTTGTCAGTATTATCATGTTTAAAGAGTTTAGATATGGTAAATAAAATGTAAACTTGTCAGTATTATAATGTTTAAAGAGGATCAGTGATTAAGAAAAGTACTCTAATATTTTATTAGATCAAAGAGTGATGTATCAGCATTAACATTTTAATAGGAATTCACTCACCCTCAACTTTTTTAGAATTCATCATTTTAAACACTTCATCATAGTTGATCTGCTTAAATTCAAACACAGTATTTTTCTTCCTATTGTACTTAATAGCTTTGATACTTTAATGAGTCAAAGGTTCAGAAACTACATCCTTGACAGTGTCTATTGTCACATTAACATAAACATTATGAAAATTTCACTTTCATTTCAAGTATTTACAATTTTCTTACCTTCAAGAAGGATCTCTCGACCAGACAAAAAGAACAGGTTGTAGTCGTAGGGCATAAATCTTGACCAGAAGTCCCTAGATTTTAGTTCTTCCAGCACACCTAAGTTCTCATTGTCCGGAGGAAAATGACCTTTTCTGCAAAACCAATAAAAAAAATTCCCCAAGAAAAGAAATAAATTTACTGCATCAACTTTAATGATATTGTTCTAACTGCATTACCTCTGGTTTTTCAGAAAAATGGAGCTAGGATTATTGAGATTAGAATGTATTCATCAATTACAGGGCAATAAATTTGCCAGATTAGTTAGATTGTCTTAAAAAGTGCATTTTTTGGATGCTCGTTTCAGTCTACTGAAGAAATTAACTGGTATGAAAGGGGACATTGTTAAATACATATTTATACAAATACATTCTCTGGCACATTTGTAATTAACTTTTTCATCCAACACTTGATTAATATACAGTGCATATTGAGACAACTGTTTTTTTATGATATTCAGCAGTTAATTTAAAACCTGCAAGATACGTAGCATGAATAGAAGCATGGTTCTACAAGCTCTCACTCTGTCTCTTAATTTCCACTCTAATATTTCTTTTCATTGTCTAGGAAATTCTTTAGGAAGAAATTGTAGCCATTTTAAAAAGTTCTAATATGTAAAAAGGTAATTTGGAATGTACTTTGATAATGACTAGTTAGTTATGGATATTTTATGGTAGTCTTATGAGAAATTTAGTATTCAAGTCTTAGAAGGTAAGAGTTTCGTTCATTTTGATCTAGTCATAATTTTTTTTTTTTACTTTAATTTATATAGTGGATAAGTGTACTTCGTTAAATAAACACTTATTCTTCATATCCAAAGGAGAAGATGAGAAGCCCAGCTATCCTGGCCTTACTCGTGGTTTGCTAGCAGTCCTGTTGTTTTATGATGGAAGAAAGAGCTTGGTCCTTGCATTGCGGACCCTGATGCAGTCATTGACGGGGCGGACATGGACACTGGAGCTGAGTCCTGAGCTCTCAGAACTCACCAACACCTATATCCAGCAACTCATTGAGGGGAAACTTATCGACAGGATTTTAGGTAAATTGTTTTAAAAATGGCTTTTGTAGCATTTTTTAAATGGAAATCCAGCACCCAGTCATGAGGAGTTGGAAAAAATTAAACATCTGATAGAGAGAAATTTGAGTGTATCAGTAAAGCAGTTATGTATATTGATTGTAATACAGTATTATTCAATCATGTTTTTTTTAAACACAATATTATACAGTTAGTGAACTTTGTAATATAGTAATATACAATTAGATATTTTAATTGTACAATATTATGTCATTAGTCTCTTATTTATATGACCACTCCAGTGGCCTAAGTGGTTAGAGTGTCTGCCTCAGATGTGGGAGGTTGTGGGTTTGAACCCCAGCCGAGTCACACCAAAGACTTAAAAAATGGTACTAACAGCTGCCTTGCTAGGTGCTCAGCATTAAGAGGTTAGTGTTAGGACTGGTCAGCTTTGTGTTAGGATAATGTGTCTGAGTGGGACATGATGCTACATGTCTGCAGCATGATGCCCCATTGCTAGACATGACTATAAACTACCACTCTGCAGACATCGTAGCGACATGACTAAAAAATTGTTGAAGCTGCATTAAAAATCCAAATCACACACACACTATTTTATACAATATTATGAGGGACCCCGGGTGGCTAAGTGGTCTAAAGCACTCACCTATACCAGTCACTGCCATCTCACCTATGTCTGTGGGGGTTCGAGTCTTGCATTTGGCCAATGTGGGTATGAAAGAAAGCTTGCTAATATCTGCCCTTGGGTCATTGTTTCTTACAGGTTTTTCATGTACCAGTTATTTTAGCTGCCATATATAGCCTATCATATGCTGAAAAATGGCATTAAACCCACAAGAACATTGTAATATTATGCATTTAGTCTTAATTCAGTATTATATTGGTCCATTAGGAATTATACCCACCCCTGTCTTCAAAACTATTTATCTGGCACAGTTATAATCCAGGTGAGGATTATTTAATCCCATCAAACCTTACACATTTCAAACCAAACCTTGTTTCATCAGCGAAAACTTTTGTAATTTGGTAAAATAAAAGTCATGAGTGCAGTGTTAAAGAAATGCTAATTTAGTATATGGAGCAGCCTAATGTATATTGTAAGGGTACATGGTTGTGACTTTGATACTTACACAGGTAAGAATAAAAGTTGGTGCATCTATACTGTATTCAGTGTGCAAGATACCAACCACTATAACTTGTAAAATAAAAAGAAAGGATATGTAACTGCAGTGAAAACATTCTCTGAATTATAAATATGTAATGTTTGTAGAATATAGACTTTATTTTTTAATTATATGCCACACCTTGCAAAATAATGCAGTGTGGCTTTATATTTTTGTTCAATTCATAATTAAGAATCATATAAAATGTCAGGGTTTTGATTAAAAGAGCAAGTAATTTAGACATTATTATTATTATTATTATTATTATTATTATTATTATTATTATTAACATTATAGAAGATGGAAAGAGCCATATATATGCAGAATTGATGTTAATATATTCAGATAAATTATAGCAAAATTTTACTAGATCCATGCACCTTATGAGTTACATTAGGCTGTTCTGTCTGCTAAAATTTGCATTTCTTTAACATTGTGCTTGCTATTAGGGACTTTATTTTCCCAAATTACAAATGTTTTCTCTGACAGAACAATGATTGGTTGGAAATTTTTAAGGTATGAAGAGATTAAATAATCCTCAGCTAAATTCTAACTCTGCCAGGTTGAATTGCTGTACATTTGCTAATACATGATATAAACAACTTTTGGCCTTTGCTCTTCTCATTCCATGGAATTCACCATCTCCAGCATGTATTTGGTATTCACGATACATCCTTACTATGGTTCAAGTCCTACTTAGTTGAAAGGATGCAAATTTTATAAATCAAAAACTTTCCAACCTAGTCAGTCTGTGTTTTGGTGTTCCACAAAGCTCTGTTCTCTTCATTCTGTACACTCAGCCACTCTAAAGTGTCATAGATTGACATCTGGTGTCTCGCTAGCAGTACGCTGAACTTGAAAATGTGGCTACCTTTATCATCCTTAGAGTATGAAAAACGGAGCACACCTTCCCCTGCTCTGTCACCTCCACTGGCTACCCGTTCAATCCAGCTTCAAACACAAAATCTGTTCACTAAGCTTCATTTCATTAACTGGCTCCAGTCCATTATACCTATCTGACACATTCGCATTGTTAAAACAAAGTCACATGGATAACATTGTTTTGCATACCAGGGCCCAGCTACCTGGAATGAATTGCTTGTAAATCTTAGACACAAGGACACTGATCTCATTCAAGAGTACTCTTAAAACTCACCTATTTTGACTACAAGAACAGACTTTAGGATTTTATAATGTTCACTTCCTTAATTATTGTCACCAATATTATGCCATGTAATTTCATGGTGTTTGCTTTTATAATCTTGTCATTATATATGTTTTTGTGTGTTATCTAATATTGTATAGTATTGAGAGATTCTAAAGATTAGATTCTTTACTAAGTTATTATTATTATTATTATTATTATTATTATTATTAGATACATCATAATAGTGTTAGTAGGTGAGACAATTTGTTCTATATGTAACATGCCTTTTGTATTGTAGAGGTAATATCAAAAATGGATCTAACTCTAGAGATGGACAAACTGCAGAACAACAGAGCTCTTGGATCTGTAAAGTACAAACGACAGGTTTGTATTAATAATACATTCAGCAATAAGTTGATATATTGGTACACATTGTTACATTTTTTATACCACAATTCGAAATCTTCTGTATCAGTATTTTAACCCTGACTGTCTGTTAGTTGAACAAGTTGTATAACTAGCTTTGTTTACTCAAAATAATACTCGGTATTATGAAATGACACTGTTAACCAATCAAACATGTTATTTTGTAATCATTGATGGTCAGTCACTGTCAAGTAAGCTCAAACAAGATATACTCAAAATGCTTGCATACAGCAATGTGGAATTACATATATCTTTAAATACAAGTATGCCATAGATGCTTTGATAGCATGAGATATTCTGGGGGGATTCTTTGCAGCATTTGATAGCATGAGATATTCTGGGGGGACTCTGCAGTGTTTGATAGCATGAGATATTCTGGGGGGACTCTGCAGTGTTTGATAGCATCGTATTCTGTAGTAGTAATACTTTGATGGCATCAGGTCTTCAGGAAGGACTACTAGTAATGCTTTGATAGAATGAGATATTCTGGAGCAACTAGTAATGCTTCAATGGCACGAGATGTTCTGGAGGGACTACTTGTAATGTTGGATAGAATGAGATATTCAGGAGGGACTACTAGTAATGCTTTGATAGGATGAGATATTCTGGAGTGATTACTAGTAATACTTTGATTGGAGGAGATATTCTGGAGGGACTACTATTTGATTGGAGGAGATATTCTGGAGGGACTACTAATAATGATAGGATGAAATATTCTGGAGAGACTACTGTAATGCTTGATAGGACAAGAGATTCTGGAAGGACTAGTAATGCTTTGATAGGATGAGATATTCTTGGGGGAGTACTAATGCTTCAGTGGCATGAAATATTCTGGAGGGACTACTAGTAATGCTTCAAAGGCATGCTATATTTTGGAGGGATTACTTGTAATGCATTGATAGGAGAAGTTATTCTGGAGGGACTTCTAGTAATGTTTAAATAGGATGAGATATTCTGGAGTGACTAGTAATGCTTCAATGGCATGAGATATTCTGGAGGGATTAATTGTAATGCATTGAAGGCATGAGCTGTTCTGGAGGGATTACTTGTAATGCATTGATGGCATGAGATGTTCTGGAGGGATTACTTGTATGCATTGATGGCATGAGATGTTCTGGATGGATTACTTGTAATGCATTGATGGCATGAAATGTTCTGGAGGGATTACTTGTTATGCATTGATGACGAGATGTTCTGGGAGGATTGCTTGTAATGCATTGATGGCATGAGATGTTCTAGAGAGATGACTTGTAATGCATTGATGACATGAGATGTTCTGGAGGGATTACTTGTAATGCATTGATGGCATGAGATGTTCTGGAGGGATTACTTGTAATGCATTGATGGCATGAGATGTTCTGGAGGGATTACTTGTAATGCATTGATGGCATGAGATGTTCTGGAGGGATTACTTGTAATGCATTGATTGAAGGAGATATTCTGGAGGGACTACTAATAATGCTTTTATTGGGTGCTTTTTTTCTGGAGGGACTACTAGTAATGCTTTGATGGCATGAAATATTCTGGAGAGACTACTAATAATCTTGCCATGCACATATTTGAACACCATCCACTTGTGAAAGCTAGTAATACACGTTTTACATGCAAACTTTCATTCTTACATGGGCATATACACAATCCTTTTCATTTTTTTCCAAAATAAGGGGAAACACATCTGGTAGAGCATGTTATTTATTAAGATAAAACTTACAGGTTCAGTAAACAATGCTGACATTTGGTACCACAAGGGTGTTTAACATGGGATGAGCTTGGTAGCAGTATTTATTGATATGTATTGTGATACAATTATTGCTATTGCAATATGCTGCAGTGCATACAATCATATTGGAATATGCTGCAGTGCATACAGTCATTGATATTGGAATATGCTGCAGTGCATACAATCATTGATATTGCAATATGCTGCAATGCAGTCATTGATGTTGTGGTATGGTGCAGTGCATACAATCACTGATAATGCAGTATGCTGCAGTGCATACAATCACTGATAATGCAATATGCTGCAGTGCATAGTCATTGATATTGCAGTATGCTGAAGTGCATACAATCATTGATAATGCAGTATGCTGCAATGTATATAGTCATTGATATTTCAGTATGCTGCAGTGCATACAATCAATGATATTGCAATATGCTGCAGTGCATAGTCATTGATATTGCAGTATGCTGAAGTGCATACAATCATTGATAATGCAGTGTGCTACAATGTATATAGTCATTGATATTGCAGTATGCTGCAGTGCATACATTCATTGATATTGCAATATGCTGCAATGCAGTCATTGATATTGCAATATGTTGCAATGCATACAATCATTGATAATGCAGTATGCTGCAGTGCATACAATCATTGATAATGCAGTATACTACAGTGTATATAGTCATTGATACTGCAATATGCTGCAATGCATACAATCATTGATATTGCAGTATGCTGCAGTGCATAGTCATTGATGCTGCAGTATGCCACAGTGCATACAATCATTGATATTGCATTGTCGGATACTCCCCTCCCAGCTTTGTCGGGGTGGGTGTCCTGGGGTTTGGTTTTCGTTATCTAGAGGTGATCGCTGACGGTGTAATTTGCCCAGGACGAGTAAGTATCAATAGAAATTGAGAAATTTACAGGTGGAATAGATAAAGAGCTGAGCAGGTATATAGAACAGAATAACACGAGCCCCTGTTACAAATAAAGACAATATTTAATCAAAAATTTCTAACAATAAAGTTCATAAACAAAGGTAATAATAATACGTTACGATTGAAAGATACACTTCTTTCTTTTCGAACTAAATTATTCAACAAATTTTCAAATACAAAGAAATGATGATACCAATAGCCAATCTGTTAAGTGATAGAATTTAAATCATCATTAGATCCAGTGAAATATATCAAAAACATTGCCTTGTACAGTTTCATAACCTGACGGTCTTGATTCAGTCCAAATTCCACAGCGACTCACCCTTTTGACTTCCTTGTGCCGGTAAGTCTGGGTCTCCTCCACTTTTGACTTCCTTGTGCCGGTATGTCTGGGTCTTCTTCACTTTTGACTTCCTTTGCCAAATTCACAGGTTGTCTCGCCTCTTTCGCCCTTTCCAACTTTGTCCACTTTGGGTTCTTAATACGCAATACGTAGAACGTAGATCGTAGAGCGCAGAGCTATCCTGTCCTTCCAAAATAACAAAATAAGCAACCTAAATCTTCCGTCACATTATGCTGGGGGAATAGATCAATACCTTCCCCCCTCGTTATGTCAGATAAATTCTATCCTAATTTCAAACAGATTCTACGGCTATCTAGTCTAACTGGCCATGACAGACCGTATCAACCTAGTTTCACAAAATTAATGGTCAACTAAATGGCTATTCCAACATCCCACCAAAAACTAGTTCCAGACTAGTCTCAATTACACAAATGAATGAAATTCCTTGCTACTGTATTTATAACAACAATCAAGTGGTTATCATACATGAACTCATATATAGGTCGGAGAATTCTCACGGATTCTTGTATCTGAACTAAAATAAGGCATGAAATTCAAGATACATAATTTCCTATAATAAAGAAGACTATACGTTCGAACAAGTCGTCAATGTTTATATAAAGAAAAATATAATTGTACGGACTCAGATAAACGAACTCAACACAGGTATACCATATCAAGAAATTAAGTCTACGAACTTAAACAGATAAATCCATGCCAATACAAGCAAATAAATCGACAAAGCATCATAGTAGTATCAATGAATTGCATAAGATTGTTGCAAATACCTTGTTTTTCCAAGCTCTCACTTCCAGAACGTGTCTGTCAATTTATTCCAAACAATTGCTCCCCCTGGATGATTTCTACGAGTGAATTTCTTCTAAATTTGACCCAGAGTCCACTACCTTTGTTTTCTCTTGCAGAAAATGGTGTCGACTGATTTCAATTTTGCTATTTTGCACATTTAAACTGAGAGTTTTTCATGTGAAACTACGCCCCCTTCACATCGTGACCAATCTGAATGAAATACGTTTTCCCGCCCGAACTTGCTGAAACATGTAGTTCGTCTGACAAACCTTGATTACCCAACTGATTCCTGGTAACTTTCAGAAATGACAGTTTTCCATACCGATCAGAGATTGATCCCTTCTGTCCAGTTTAAACAAACGTAGCCTTAATAAAAAATCACTAAACTCATGACAGAGACTGTACCAATCCGTGCACTATGGCAATTTAAATGCATGCAGAACTCCATAAATCTAATTAATCGTACACGTGTCCAACTAAATGTGTTCTACCAAGATCGACAGAAAAATTTGCTCCATTACATGCAGTATGCTGCAATGCATACAATCATTGATATTGCAGTATGCTGCAATTCATACAATCATTGATATTGCAGTATGCTGCAATGCATATAATCATTGATATTGAATAGTCATTGATATTACAATATGCTGCAATACATACAATCATTGATATTGTTCAGAATTATTTAGATAGTGCAACAGAATGATGAGAATACAGTGTTCCATCAGAGAAATAAAAATCTTGAGATTTGGTTACCTGCTGATTGCTAGGGCTTCTCAGCCAGTAGAAAGATAAAAACAGCTGGGAGGGTCAGAGCAATTTGGGCTGTAATAAGGGCACCATCACTGACCCAACTACTCTGCAGAATAATTACTTTTTGGTCTGTCTGGATAATGTGTTGTAATGAAAATTACTGATTTTCCATAATATTGTCCAGAAAAATATCTTTATTCTCATAATTGTGTATTGATGAGCCCAGAAAGTACATTGTCTAGATAACTAAACCAGATTGCATTATATCCTAGCTTGCCAATAAAGAACACTGCATAAATAAAGTTTCAGTGTTATTTTATAAATATAGAATTCTAGTTTCTTTTCTGGTGTTTGTGGCGATAATTCTGGGTGGAAACTTTGTCTATAAATTGACCCAGTTCTAACACTGATATCGTTTTGAAACATAAAATTTGTCTTTGACAACCAAATGTGACACCAGAATAACATTGGTCTGTTTATATTATTTTATTAGAAGGACAATTCATATTTTCCTTTAAAATTTTGAAGCAATCTTGACAATAAAACTCCAGATATGGCAAATCATCACCCTGATGGCCTAAATTTGTAATAGAGATAAATCACTTAAACTGGTTCTGAAATTTTAATGTAGAATAGCATTATTTGAACTCAGTTATGGGTATGATGACCGAAACATGTATATCCAAAATAAGGTTACCAAGGGTAAATATGCCATTGAATAAAACTTAGACTTTAAGAACTGGTGATATTCGAATGTCTATTATGTTGCCGCTTTATCAGAAATGAATATTAATCCAATTCAGTATAAGGGAAAAAGGAAAACAAAGATAAAACCTACACACATATTTAACACTTTATTTCACACAAGTTAAACTACTTTATTGAGAAATTGATATGCATGACTGCTTTGTCTCCCTTTGTAAGCTCTCGAGAGCTAAATGTACATATTGGCTTGATGTAGCATTAATGACCCTTGATTTTATAGCCATTAATTAATTCCACTGACTGTTACAAGATGAAATGTTGTTTTTCCTGTATCATCTCCTTTAACAAACTCGCTGCTGACTTTGTTAAGGGAACTGCTTGGTTGTGAGTTTTGAGGAATGTCAGCTGTTTATATTGCTGGTTTTTATTGCTGACAATGCATTAATTTTAAGCGCATTTTATTTAGTGTAATCAGATCGGCTTTGTGGCCTTTGGGTTGTCATCAGTTTTGTAATAAGGGTAAAACGTTCATAAGTTTACCCTCCAACTCTTTTTGTGTTAGCTTTTAAAAAGAAAAGACATTTCTTGATGTCCAGGTAATTTTTGCGCTACTGTGGTTTCACTAATTTTCATTTTGTACCAATTTTTTGGGAGTTCTTTGTTGCCTTGAGCCACAAATTTAAAGACCTAAGTAAAAAATAGCCACATATAATGATTTTCTTATTGATAAGTCAGGGTAGAGAGAAACGAAAAAAGCATAAGATATTCAAACACTAGTTTATTGAAAATGAAAGAAAGAATAAAAACTGGTTTGTGAAAAATTGATTTAATACTTATTCAAACTGAATTGACCGCTTCAGTGGCCTAAGTGATTAGAGTGTTGGCCTTGGATGCGTGAGGTCACATGTTCAAACCCTGGCCAAGTCATACCAAAGACTTATGGTACTAGCAGCTGCCGCTTGGTGTTCAGCATTAAGAGGTTAGTGTTAGGACTGGTTGGCCTGGTGTCAGGATAATGTGACTGGGTGGGACTTGATGCTACATGTCTGTGGCAAGATGCCCTAGTTCTAGACATCACCAAAAACTGCCACACTGCAGATACTGTAGCAGTATGACTAGAAAGTTAAAGCTATGTTAAAAATCCAGATCACGCACACACTCAAACCAAGTCATTCAGTGAAACTGTTGTCAGAAAATTATGATCCTCCTGAATGCATATCCTATTTTATCCATGCATGTTTAACCAAAATGAAGAATATTGCTTGTTGCATAATTACTAATGAAACCCTATGTATATGAACTAATTAGAAAGAGTATTAAAGCTAAAGCACTGAATTTTGGATAAAACCACTTAATCAACATTATGTTAATCAAGTCTAATGGTTGAAGTTGGTTTGTATATGAGGCACACTCAATCAAAGGAATGATTCCATTGTCTTTCAGTTTAGTTTAGCTTCTTTCACTTTGATGGGCTCAGAACACATCAGATATTGACACTACCTGCTGACTGTTCTGAGCAAAGGTCAGGTGCTTATGTGTTTGGTTCATGTGTGGAATGTTTACAATATCAGTCTGATGGGGAACTGAGTTGAAGTTTGCAATGCTTAAGCCACTATATTGATACTAGGGTCTTCAGAAAGTATGGATGGTGCAACTTTATGGACAGTGCTTTATGTAAGGAATCATACACATGTGCTTGAAGAACAGATTAGTGTTGTTGGCTGTGTCAGCTCCATTTTGATCTCGATTCATTGGACAAAAACAAGGTGTAAGTCATTGATCTTGTCAAGTGTTTGATTTATACGTATATAGGTAATAATATTGTTTTAACCATTCAAATGACTGATGGTTGTTGTCAGCATAGTTTTGTTCTTTTTGTATTCTGTATTTTGAGTCTTTGTAGAGGTTAATCCATGAAATTCAATACGTACAATATGCAAACTTTGACAGGCAGATCCACAAATTAAAGTACTCATGAAAAATATATTATTTTACGAAACCATGAAAATTGAGATTCATGAAAATACATGAAACTGCAGTTTTTAAAGTTATGACAAATTTAGAAAATATTGTGTCTGTAGAACTGGAGGTTCTGATTATTTGGATTCATTATGGTAATCAAAGAAGTTTCAAGGTCCGATTACCATAAATTGAATCGCTGCTTTTTGAGTATGGGTAAAACAATCCTTCACTAATAATGGTATGTTAGAGACAATGGGTAAATGTGAGTAAAATGCCCAGCTTTTGTCTTGTTTCACATTGGGGTTCTGGATTTGCGAGGTAGTGGATGTTCTTTGAATGTATTATTAGTGGGTAAGTATTATTGAAGAAACATTGTTCTCAAGAAATTGTTTTTTTTCTGATTGTTTCTATTTTGTTCAAATTAAAGGTGCAAGACATATACATGGAGGTTAAGACATCCTTGGCAGAATGCTTGTTTTGTCTCTCATGTCAACGAGGACTCAGCAAGGATGACACCTTGAGACTCCTGGCACATCTAAGGAAAGACAACTGTCTGGAAGCAGACGGCTCTCTCAGTCCTGTCTCACTACATCTGCTCATGGCTCTGCTGTTTGCTTTTGATGTCAGTATCCTGGAACTGGAGGATGCTGAGGGTAAAACTGCAACCAGCTACATAATTTTTGCCCTGCTGTGAATGACGTGGTTATACACATGTCACTTTCCTTCATCTGTCAGTCTATCACAGATGATTAAATCTTGTTGTTAGATCAGTTTCTCAGGGATTGTGTGCAATTTTGTATGTTGATGTGTCATGGTGAACACAATGCCATCCCATCAAAAGTTGGTCAGTATGACCTATATTTCCCTACTAAGTGATTGAATTTAATATATGCATTTAGGTCACATTCTGGTTTCATGGCAGCAGAGTAATGCTGCTTTGTGTATGGATTCATCTTGGTGATTCCAGTACCAACTGAACAAATATAGATCACTGTGACTTAGATTTCATGACTGAATGATTTCATCATGGTCCTACAATCATTAATTTTGTAGCATTGTTTGATGCAGTCCAGCAGTTGTGTATTGATGCTTATATCAGACCTGTTTACCCGTCTGTATTTGACTGTATTTGTACGGAATAAAGCCCATCCATATGGTCATACAGTCATTGATCTGAAAATACGATTTGAGGTTGCATTTATTTTTTAACTTTTTTAAATTAATTTTTTAAGCCGTTTTTATTCCGTTTCGTTTCATTGTATTGTCTCTTCGGTCCTCATCCGCGTCCGCATTTTGTGCCACATCACTTATTTTAACATTCTCAACATCCGGTTGTTTAAACAAAGAAAATGCCGCCGACAAGAAAGTTTCAGAACGAAAATGATGATGAAAATGGAAAGTCTAAACACAGAAAGCAGCATTTTCGACCAGTTTATAATACTCTGTGGCTATGCCTTAAACCATCATCTAAAAGAGAACATTTTGTGCACTGCACTGTTTGCAACTTAGACTTTTCCTGTGCACATGGTGGAAGGAATGACTGTTCACGGCATGTGGAGTTGAAAAATCATGCAAAATTGGAATCATTAGTGAAGGGAAATAGAAATATTTTTTCAGTGATGAAGGGAAAGGAAGTCAGTGATCAACACATACTTCAAAAGCAAATAACACGTGCTGAGGCGATTCTATGTGAGTTGATCATAAATATGAATTTGTCATTGAGCACAGCTGACAAGTTAACGGAAGCAATGAAAAATATGTTCCTGGATTCCAAAATTGCACAAGGTACTTAGAAACGATATCTCTCTCTCTCTCTCTCTCTCTCTCTCTCTCTCTCTCTCTCACACACACACACACACACATGAAGACAGATGCATGCTCGTGATATGTCATTCAGATTGACACCTTAGACCAAGGTAGATTCCTTTTCCTTTCATTTTAGATCCAAACTTCTTTGGGTTATTTTTCTTGTTTTTTTTTTTTAAATTACAATGGAAACTCATGAATCACAGTTTGAAGTCAAAGATTCGCCCCCACCCCGGGATTCCGATTTGTTTGCTAGATGCATGAAAGCTGCTAAACTTGTTTAAACATGAAATATTTCCATGAATATTATTGAATATTAAAGAATTATCAAAATGGTTAGAATTTCATAGATAAAGATACTAAATGCAATGATCTCAGTGTAAAAGTAAAATATATTTTAAAAATTCAGGTTATGCATGTTACTACAGTTGCACATAACTCAGCTATACTTGGTCATTAGTTAATTAGTTTGCAGATATTGGAATAAGGTCTGAAATGCTTTGGGTTTTTTTTGGTGTATTTTTAAATTTCCTTATGGAATTGGGTAAATAATAGGCTTCATAATATAAACTTTCTGTCAGTGGTTGTAATTTGTTTCTTTCCATTTGTTAATGTTATTGCTGTTCTTCAGGAATGAGATGCTGTCGCAACAAAGCAACTGCTATTATAAAGGAAATGTCAACCATTCAGATGACTGACTTAACTGCACGCATGATAAAGTTCCCATTCAGCATTGCCACTGATGGAAGCAATGAAGGTGAAAAGAAACAGTTTCCTCTTGTGATTCAAACCAAGCAGTCAGAATTAGGACAGGTCAACTCAGAGCTATTGGCGCTACCTGTATGTGAAGGTTCTGCTATTGGTGAGAAAATTTGTAGATAAATGTTTTTAAAACTACTTTTGAGGGTGGGGATGGTGATACCTTTCAAAGGACACCTGCTCAGACATGGACTATTGTTAATGATAGGTTATCAGGTCAGTTTCTTTAAATCATTATCAATAAACCTTAAGATTGGACTGAAAATTTTGTTACAAGATATAGGCTTTATGTATTTCATTTAACCACATTAGTATCTTGTTTCCTTGATATGGTATCGATTCCCTATATTTCATTATTTCTGTTTAAAACAATTTCATCATCATTCTTCTCAGTATTGAATCTGAGATTATAAAGAGTCAAATGCCTTTAAATTTTATTTTTTCTGTTATCTCTTCCACCATCTGCATTCT
>JAECUM010008145.1:0-80209 GCA_016617855.1 Megalonaias nervosa | reverse complement strand
ATATATATATATATATATATATGCTATCGACACCACGAAAAGGCATTACTAGTCTTGGTGAATGTTTACCTCGCCTGGACTTTTGTCTAAATGCTTCGCTGAATCTATTTATTTCTTTTACCTCGCAATTATATTTATTCATTGTCCCTGGCAATATGCTCTGAAATGCAAATCAAGTACATCTACAGTACCGATCGCTATATACGGTACTGCAAATTCTGGGTAAAGACTAGCAGACTGCCTTTAACTCGGGAAAGCGAAGGTAGATGGCATTGCATAAAAACTAGCAGACTTTCTTTAGCTCAGAAAAGTTAGGGCTAGATGGCATGAGCAAATGTGCAGGAATTCGAACACAACTTCTGTAGGTTGATCATTCCAGTGATGTATGAACCCAAATGCATTTTAGTCAATCAATATTTCTACAATAACCCTTATTTCAAACTGCACAAAAATGTACAAAGAAACTACATTTAGGTCAACTAGACGCTACTGCTAATACTCACGCTTTCAGGCTCTGCCACATGCAGGCATGGCTGGACCCAGGGGGACAATATTGCAACATTTTCATTGTGTATTTGTCTCTTCAATTTCGGATAGTGCGTATGGCTTCACGTTTTAAATATTAACGGTTTCCAAGTTCTGATCTAGCGCATATCTCTAATTACCGACCGGCAGGGTGATATCAAAATGCAGAACCTCTGTGCAAATATGCAGACTATCCCAAGTTATATGCCAAAGTTTAATGTTCGTATCTTCAACCGTGTATGGAGAGACAAACCACATTGATAACGGACAGACCGAAGTACAAACAATGGCAACAACGACATAAAAAGCGTTGGGATAACGAAAAATGTATACATTTAGTTAGCTTTAGCAGCAAACCCATATTAGGCACATTCAATACTAAGGCCTTACAAATTTCCTTTTCCCTAAATTGAGAAGGCTGAGTTCGTCTGCCCAGGGTTACCAGGGGATAAACATAACATAACCTACCACAAAGCAGATCTTTTCGTTAAAATGTGGCTCAATCAACATTCTCCCTCACCATAGCTTTACTGGTTTGTGAGAGAATGCGTTACTCTCGTACGTACCAGCGGTAATATGTGTGCGTCCAGAACCCGAATATGCTTTTCCATGTTTCGTGTTGCAGGACTGTCTCGCGATTTCACCAGGCTGGAGTAGACTATGTTGTCCTTCTCAATAATCTTCAACACACTAGCTTCAGCAACATCTGCATATGTTTGATAGACCATGGTGACCAAGGACTCTAGTCTACTCGGACCATACTAATATTAACTTAAACCCTATATGTAGCAAAAAACAGCAGAAATTAAGAGAGTGACACATGAAAGATTTTTAACAGTCATAACTACGCAAAAGGAAGAAGTTAAAAACTGCTATTTCTGATATAGAAAGAGAGATTCGGATACCGATTACTCTCTGGACAAATTGCCCTGGAATTTCGAACTGAATTAACTTAAGAACTGTACACCTGTAAACACGTAGCCATGAGTCATCTGTACTAGATTAGAACTAAACGTATTCTCTAGAAACTTGCAATGGATGGAGACTGGAATTGCATCATCATCAGATAAAGGGTGAAGAGCCTCTGGGTGGCATAATCAGGAGGTAAGTGATGTCATCATGATGGTTGACGTTGTAGTTTGAGAATACAATAATGAACAATAACAGTTTTTGCTATTCGTACTCTGTTACTCATTTTCCCTTTTATTCCGTCTTTCATTCCGTATTCTCTTGATTATCCAGTGCAAGCGACTGGAACTAGACTAAAAATGGTATAGACAATTACAAGAAACGGAAGCACATAATTGGCCAGAGTTCCGTTTTTTGTTGGCGGATTATTCTATACAAGTTGACAACGACTGATCTCTGGTATCTTGGTGCACTTTATATTTCTTCACAGTATGCTTAGACCAACTAGTAGATCTCGAAGATCTACTAGATGGTCTAAGCATCTTCGCTTTTTCTGACATTTCCGCAACCAGAAATTTCAGGGGAAAAAAACGGAGATTTACTTGTTGGTCTACAGTGTGCTATGTATGTTCACTATCTGGACTACATTACTGTCTTTGTTCGCAGGAACCCGGAATCTGTTCCAATCAAACTCAAGATGGTACACGCCAGCAGCACGAACGCCCTCAAACAAAGACTGGGAGGTCTAGACGTAGAGATGCAGTGTAACGACCTCATTGATCTGGCCTACACCACGGTCATAGAGAAATGTAAAAAGAGCAAGGAGAAAAGATGACACGACAGCATCATGCCTCTCTCTCTCTC
Source organism: Megalonaias nervosa (assembly GCA_016617855.1). NCBI lineage: Eukaryota > Metazoa > Mollusca > Bivalvia > Unionida > Unionidae > Megalonaias > Megalonaias nervosa. The sequence goes on along the minus strand of JAECUM010008145.1, from coordinate 77,911 downwards.
TCTCTCTCTCTCTCTCTCTCTCTCTCTGCTAATGTATGCATGGAATAAGGGACACATTAGTATTATAGTTGAAGGCTTAACCTGGTGTAAAAAATGAAATCAAAGCTGTGTAAGAATGAATCACTTTTGATCTATACTGTACACAAAGGTATCTCGTATGGACTGACCATTTCATTTTCTTGAAGAGGCCGGGGATTTTTATTAAAAAAAAGTGTTCGGTCCTTTAATAGCTTCAGAAACAGTATTCTTGCTCTTATTTACAGAAAGAAAGAATTTGTTGTATTCATTAGATTTGTTGACAATCAGAAGTAAATATCTTGAGGTAAAAGAAAAAAGTATCCTGGTTTGAAAGAAAATCTCAGCCCCTCAGTAATGAAACGGCCGGTACCTTGCTTTAAACTGCTCATTAGTCGGATGACTCAGGAAAACAAACATGGTTCTCAACGATTACTATAACCTCCCCCTGCTGAATTGATATGAATTACAATTATTACCATATCCTCTCCCTGCTGAATTGATGTGAATTAAAGTCATTACTATCGTCTCCAAATTGGTAAAATTGCTGAACTGAGATGAATTAAAGTTATTATACATGTATATGTCATTAGTAATCGTGTTCAAGTTATAGACTTTGGAAGCTGTATAAAACGTAAAATCATCTAAAATGCAATGTAGAGCTCGCTCACTCACTACATATAATGATTTTTGTTTAAAAAATATGTAAATCCATTATTTTGATTATTAATATTAATATAACACCTGTTAAAGCTACGTTAAAAATCCAAATCACACACACGCACAATATAACACCTGTCAAGTTCACCTGCAGCTACCTGAAGCACTGCGTTTACTTGATTTGTATTGATTGAAAAAGAAAAGACACTCGGGTATTTTGAATTCAAATAAACAAATAAATAACTTTAACAACGCCTTACTAATGTTATCACATTTAACATTACATAACATATTGTTGAAAAAAGAAATAATTAGAATCTACACTTAATCACAACCAACAGTACTCCGATAAGCTATATATGCGTTTGCAAGTACAGAGGTGAGTCTTGAAAATCAGAAGTTATCATAGTGTTGTCAGGTAAGACCAGATGAGCATAATTCCCCAAGTTTTTAAATCTCCACCTTATTAATGTAATTTGTCTTAAATGTGAAAATTTAATATATTTTTGAAGAAGACAAACATTTCAAAATGCAAACAATTCATTATCTAGTTACATGACAAAATACATGGCGTGGGACAATCACATTTAAATTAGTACTATATCAATGTGGCGATGTTTATTTACTTTTTGTATTCAAAAGTTCATAGCATGTGTTCGCTTATCTTAAGTCTTATGTATCATAGAGACCTTCTCCACATGGCCATAACTCATGTCCCTTAATAAAACTAGTCCTATAAGTTAAAGCATTCTTGTCCATTCTTATAACCTGTGAATGGTCAGATGATTCAATTTTATATAATTACAGATTTGCTTCGCGGCAAATCAACATATACCTTTTCAGAAACAGAGTTATTTATTTATTTATTTAGTTATTTATTTTATTTATTTATTTATTATTAGGGTAACATATGCATGCTATCAGATCCAAGTTAACATTTTAGTATATAGTTCTGTATGTACCAGGGTTTGAAATACATAATGCATGTATGGACACTGTATATTAGGAATGATGTTTCAACCGTGCAATGTGCATCTATCCGTTTATCTAAATGTTCAGTATTCATTATTGTGATAGATTATGTTTGCTGTCACATTTAATTTTAGAACTCATAGAATATTTATTTTCAGATCTCATAGATTAGTCGGTTTTGATGGATATAAAACCTAGTTTTAGTAAGTTCTATTTGTCTGGGACACGACAGATTATATTTATACATATAGATATTGTTTAATAATACTTTTATAGGCTTGTTATTGGTATTGTTTAAATATTTAAGAGATGGATCCATATATGGTATGAGCTATTGTGTTGTATTTTGTTCGCAACTTAAAAGTAAGATATTTTATTTGTTTGCCAAAATAAATAAATTATAAAGATCAGAAACTAGTATTTCTTTTATCCATATGCAAATAAGTGCTATAGTCCCTTTATATCATTTCATGAATTTAAAGATCCATACCGATCATGCAAATTTACACAAATAGTTTTCCAAATTTTATTTTTCTGGACAGAATCCAGTTAACAGTCCTTATTCGCATTTTTCCACTGTACTCATTTGAATGTGTGAGTAGCGGGCCTTGTAACGAACCATGACTCTGACACAAGTTTGCTTGTGCGAATGTCATGGCCAACAGAAATAACACTCCAAAATAATGCGTCGCCAAACATCAGACAAAAGTTTTCTCACTGCACGATGTGTAATCCATCTGACGACTTTCTACAGCACCAGTTTACAGCCCGACGACGCTCGATATTTGTGTTATTTAATATTGGCAACTTATAATTATATTGGATGGATTTTGATAAAATGATAGAAGTTGTGAGCCACTATATGTATGAAATTGTTCTGTTACCGGTCATTGTCGTATCCTATCTGACCTCGAAAATTAAAGTCCATGGCTTATCCTCGTTACAATACGAAACATTACAACTACTGCGAAGACGTGTTCTGTTTTTCACAACACTGGTAATATGTGCAAGAAGAATGTATGATACAAGTACGATGACGTTGGCCAACACGCTCTCGGATTGGACTGAATTGGAGGGAGGCACGAAAGAAGACCACAAAGCTTCGTTAAACAAGTCTCTAGAACAAGTTTCAATAACTGAAGCTCATACATTGATTATGTGACATAAAACTCGCCATCTCTAAGGACTTACAAGTTTTGTACAAACTAATGAAAAATGAAATCAAGGTCATTTCCAAATATTTCAACAGACTGGTTTACTTGCCATTTGACCTTATGACCTTGAAATTCCTTTACATTTCTTAAGTTCCATGTTCTCTTAAAAACTATTGTGAAATTTTGATAACAAATCATCCATGTAATATACAGTATTGTCATTAATACAAAAGCAAAATACTGCAAACGCCCGACAGAAGGACGGACAGGACAGGTAAAATGGGGGACAGAATAGGACGATAATTTATGGCTGGAAACGGAAGACACGGCCGTTTCTAAGGAAATAAATGTCATCAAATAGCCTCAGTTTCGACATCCCCAAGGGTGTTCCAGGTACCCTAGCGCCAATTGCAGATTGTTTTTGCTACTACAGTGACACCAGACGGGGTTTTCTTGTAAATTGCCTAAAATATAAATATACCTTTTTGTGAATTGGCACCAATATTTGTTGCACATAGCCATCTGCATAATATTCGCACCTTGGATACACGCCTCCAGCTTCCATGGATACAAGCGTCCAGCTTCCGAAAAAGGTTGATAGTGATACAAAAACGGGATATCAGACCATTTCTGCATAATGTGTTCCATAAGATGGAAGGCGGTCGTGTAGAAAAGTTTTCCAAAACTACAAAGATACGGCATGGAAGAGGTGTGTGTGTGCGTGTGCGTGTGTGTGTGTGTGTGTGTGTGTGTGTGTGATTTGGATTACTAACTTAGCTTTAACAAATTTTCAGTCATATCGCTACTATGTCTGTAGTGTAGCAGTTTTCAGTGATATCTAGCACTGGGGCATCATGCCGCAGACTTGTAGCATGATGTCCCACCCAGTCACATTATCCTGACACCAGACCGACCAGTCCTAACAATAACCTCTTAAAGCTGAGCGCTATGCGAGGCAACTGCTAGTACCATTAGTAGTAATAGAAGAAAAGGTTTCTAGCTCCGAGACCCCTTACCCCATCTAAAACCCTTCCATGTTGACATTTTCTTCACCAGCCTTTTCTAGCTCAAAATAATGACTTTTACATGATAAAGCTTTTTCTAGCATATTTCTGACAAAATATGTTTTGTCGGGGTAGGGGGTCTCGGAGCTAGAAACATTTATTTTCTATTACTACTGTTACAGCCATGTCTTATGATAATCATTTAAAATAAAAATAAACAAAAAATAAACAGCAGCAATGATGATCGGTCAACCATTGCACGGGGTCCTTCATTCAAGTAAAGCCCATGAGGTCCTAGTTTTTGGGGTCTCATCGTTGATGACCCTAGTTTGTTAAGTTGACCCTAGTTTTTTTGTTAAGGCCTTTCTTATGGCCCACAGGCACCTCATGATACTTTTTCTTTCGGCGACAATTTCTTCTGAATGTCCTTGTGTGGGGTATACTCTTCAGTGAGGTCACAAGGTTAAAGAGCTCACATCTCTCTATAGTTTATTTTTAAGGGGTTCCAGTTTTCATAAATGTAGCAAACGAAATTTTAGAAATTTAGAGAACTGTCTAGGTTTCTTAATTTAATGTACACTCCTCCCAATATCAAACCCCGGGGTGAGTGTAAAACAACACCCACCACGTGTTTGACGTACGTGGTGAGGAGTGTACATGAAATTCCTCCTTAGGATTTGGAACCCCCCACTTATATACAAAACTGGCAGAATGCCCGCAGTCGACAAAGTGTCAGTCACGGACATCGAACCCGAGGCCTTAGTATGATAATCCAACATTATCACACTGCGCCACTGTCCGATTCTTACAATTATACACTTCAAAAATTGTTATAAAGTTACCTAATGCTGTATAAACTACATCTGGATCTAAAATAAATTCACACACATTTAGAAATTATTATGCTGAATAAAATAGAGTGTGAATCTAGATTTATTCTAGCAAATATTATTACTAGATAGACTGTAGTGTGGATCTAAAATAAATCTGCCGGATGTCGTTGAAAACAGCTATCGCATGACCTATTAAGTGTACATTGTATAGCTGGAAGTAAATAACTTACCTGGAATTTACACGACTATATTGAAGATATAAAATAACCTACCTGGAATTAACGCAAGATAATGTCCATTAAATTTATCAGGAGAGTTAAAAGGTGTAAAATATTATTTTCTATTACAAATTATGCTGATCCACACTGACTAAAGACAATTAAGTTAATACGACACAAAAAAAAAATCGCGACGGTCATGTAATGTTATGCAATATAACAAACGGATTACTGCTTAATGAGGACAGACTAATCTAATTTTACAATACAAGGAAGACAGACAGAGTTATTTCCCTTATTTTTTTAAAGAACTTCATCGCCTATTATTAAAATATCAACAGTAGATATTAAGAATAATTTATTATCGTGTTTATACAAATAAAATTTAATTTCTCCGCTTACTTTTCGATGACATTCAAATAACTCTCTCATTGCTACCCTGGTGAGAATATATTTACCATCTCTTGCAAAAACCTTCGACTGGTTTAGGTTAATATTTATTTTTGTATATTTTTCTTGACTGATCGGATCATGAAGATTACTGAATTTTAACATGCGCTCATCTCTCAACTTTTCAAGATAATCAAAATATTTGCTGTTATCTGATTTAATAAGCGAGAGTTTCATTCTATCAAATTTACTAAAACAAATAGCTGAAATTGCATCATCAAATCCAATGAATAATTGCTGGCCATTAACCATTAATTTTAAAATTTTGCTACTAACTCCATCGGCTAATGTTAAATTTTCGATCATTATTATAAAGTTTAGACAAAATTGCGTAGTGTCCAGTAGCTAACGTATTAATGCCGTCCTCTCAATATCTTTTATCATCAAAATTACTTAGTCCACGTCTTATTGTTGTATCTGTTTCAAGTTTGTGATAATTTGCTCTGATAATATTTGTTTTAATAAAATTAGTGCAGGTATTTAGCGCTGCTTTAACATTATCAAATTTCATACACTTTTTAACATTTCCGCGAGGAATACCTTTTGCTTTTTTCTCAGTTTATCGTCATCTAAAATTAGGGCATACATTTTACCTGTCAGTCCAACAAATTCCCTAACTGGCGCAAACATAAATTCATCTTTCATCTTGCCGATGAATTTTTTATTTGCATCATCATGAAATCCACTACTTGCTGGATAATCTGATAAATCAAATAAATTTTTATTGTTAAAAATATCTTGATAAACATCCTCACATTTTATGTTCTAAACAAGTGAATCGGTCTCAGTAAATAGCAACTCCGAATCTGGCCACTGTTTTTTGATAAAATTATAGTGAAAGTCGTACATTAGCCATTCTGAAATATCAAGTGCAGCTGTACCAACATAAATTAGTTTATTTAACTTTAAATTTGTTTTTCTTCGCTGTATTGCAACAAGATTTTCATTAAAAATTTTCATCCTGACAAAACCGTCATCGTTGACTAATTTGTTTCTGCGATTTACATCATTTACAATTTCAATATTGACTCGCTTTCTTATATTTTCCATCGTCTTATCGAACACGGAATTGTTCGTCAACTTGAAAACGTTTTTCTCAAAGTCGGTCTTAGCAATAGCACGACGTTTGGTATTTAAATCAATATAATCTGTCATCCACCGTGATTGATTAAATTTTAACACGCGATCAACTTTTCTCAGAATTAGTCCAGCATCTACTGCTTGTTTAAAATTTTTGTAATGTATCACGTAATTTCTTTTCTTTAACAAATTTGGAACTAGCTTATTAACAATCGAATTTTTTGCTGTTGTCATTGCTTGTTGTTCAGGCGATAATAAATTATAATAGATCATCATTGACTCTGCACAAAACGGATAGTCGTTATGTAGATCATGTAACGAACTAGGATAATCGAGATTAACTTCAACAAAATAACTGACATTTCTGGGAGATTTTTCTCATTTTCTTTAAGAAATTGATCTGGATTTATCCAATGAAATGCGCTATACGGCATTGGTTCTGACATAGCATAACAATATAAATTATTAGTGTAAAGATGAATAATATAATTTGACGGTAAATTTTTATCGTAATTTTTTAAGTATTTATTATTAGCTACCGCGAATTCTTTTTCAATAAAATTAAACATATCAACATCAGTTAAGAGATCCAATTCTATCCTGCTTGTTTTTAGCAGGGCATCCCAGAATAATCCTTGAGCAGAATAATACCAACATGGATCTAATCCATAATTTTCATGACTAACTTTATGAAAACTCTCGAAAACATCTGGTAGCAATAATACATCTGTTTTCAAATATAAATCATGGCAATCACCAAGTGTCTTACAACCAAATTTGTTCCAGATTTCTTGTGCGTATTTGTAATCATCATCTGTAACATTTTCATTTTTTAGCTGCGAGTAAAATTTATCTTTGTTAGGAAGAGAAGTGTCATCAAATCTGCTCCAGTAGTCGAGATACTCATATGGAAAGACACCTTTTTTCAGAGAGACGCAGTCTCCACCAAAGCAACTTTTTAAAATTATTGAAACTGCTACAACCTTTTACAAGCTCATCTAATGGTGCTGCCATAAATTGCAGACTGTCGATGAAACGTAATTTGCCAAGCGTAACTGACATGTACTTTTCAAAATTGTTTGGAATACATTTTATTATATTATTTCGTTTTAGTTTAGATTTAATTTCCTCATCGCCAAATGCTTCAACAATAATATGACTATCATAACCACGAAAATTATGTAAAACGACAGGAATAAATTCTGGCGCATGAAATTTCAAATTATAATTATTATGTGCTCCTCCGCGATATTGACCGGTTAGATGACAGTAATCGCGCACTTTATCGCCAGGCAGAAGTTTCTCTCAGATATGACAATTAACTGCCTCATCAAAATCAAGTTGTTGTTTGAATGTTATTTTTACTGGAGATGTTTTAGTCAATCTGTTGAAAATTTTATTAACATCGTCTATTAAATTTTTTAGTAACCACACGGCAGGATTGTCACTTCTGTACAATTTTATTGGACTTGAAAAAAATTATCTTTAGCGCAACAAACTATTTTATAAGCTGCTTCACAGGGAACATGTTGTTGTATTGTTCTGGTGCTGGACTTATTTGGATCATTTTCTGCGCCTGCCACAGGGACAAGTAGACACTCGAAATCAGAGTAAATAACAAACGGAATATTTAATTTATTATTATAATTTTTAAATTTTAATACTTTATCTTTATCTCCTGGCATTGTTATTCTTTGAACAATTACACAGTATTTAAGATGTTCTTGAAGTTTTTCATCTTTAGAAAAACCTTGCAAGCAACGGTAGCAGAAATATTTCTTATTTTTATCTTTATTATATTGTCTGCCAACTAGGCCGTTAAAGTATTTTATCCAAACGTAATGATTCCTATAAAACACCAAGTTTATTGTCGATTGCGAAGTTTTTTTTCTGAATTATACCTTGGATAAACATTTTCACGCTCGTCGAGACCAAATATATTAACTGAAATATTATTTTGCTTTTCAAAATTTGGTATTTGATTTTCTGCAACTGGAAAGTCAATGCCATTAAAATTTAATTTTGATACGTTGCTAAAATACTTGTCAACGCGATCAGCATTTTTTTCTGCTGGAAACATCGCAGAAAGAATAGCCCACTGGAAACATCTGTTATCAAAGTTCTTTAAGTTTATGCAACATTTTTTGTTTTTAATTTTTTGATGGGGATCAACGTAAGAACTACTGCGAGGTACGTTATATTTTACCGTGTGAAATAAAACTTCTTTTATCATTTCAAATTTCCAACCTGATCCTGATGCAGCAAATTCCTCCAATTTTTTATTTATTTCCTGATGTATTTCATCGGTGAATGAGGAAATATTTGTTCCAGCTAATATTTTTCGTGATTTAGCTGTGGTTCGGTAATCTCGTTGGTGAAATCTTCATTTTCAAAGATTATATCGAGTATATCTTTTTGAGGTGCATGTAACTTTGATAAAATAACATGATACTGCACTATTAGCTTGATACTTTTATGCACTGCAAGTTCTCGCGTTACAGTCGAATGCAGAAGATGAAACAAATTTGTAGAGTTAAAATTTGCTAAAATATTTTGATTATCAAATTTATAACTGTTATCAAATGAGGAAAAAGCGGTAGCTATTTTTGAAGGTATTTCTATAACCCTCTTTTTGGCTATATCTCGCAATTTCAGCATTGCTATATAACATTTTATATATTTAATTGATTGTTTGATTGGTATCTCACCGCACAATGCGAATGAGCTAGTTGAAAAATGAATTAGAGATATAAAATGCTTATAGCATAATGAAACAAAATCTGACAAACGCAAGCGAGCAAGAATACTATAATGTTCATACTATACTCATGGTTAAAGTTGCCTATGCACTGAGTGCTTCGCGACTGATTATGCGGGAAATATGTTAGGATCGGTGATTCACGTCGAATACAGACAACCGTTTGGTAAATCAACACCAGCTGGTTATAAGATCGACGCTAAAGGTGATAATACCGAGAGAGTCGAAATGTTTAGGATAGATTTTATTTATACGTTATTTTGTGATGAAATTCCAGAAGGACAACGAGTATATCATGTCAACGGCGCGGTTATTGATGATAACACTGAAAAACTTGTCTTGGCAAGATGAATTTCAACCTCATCCCGTATTTGGTTTTTACGAGGCGAATGACAAAGGAATTATTCGAAACATCCAAACAAAAAAAGTATTAGATAATTTGCTAAAAGATGATTATCTTAGAATAAGTATCCGAGGAACAAGAACTGATTTTGTTAGTTATTATAGCCACCTATTTATTTACGAAACTTTTAACAGACCTATTCCAGTGCTAGACCATATCAAGAACGTTAAAACAGACAATCGTCTAGAAAATCTAGAACTTGTCACTCAACAAGAAAATAGCAGACGAGGACGAGGTTATAATGGGTCAAATTTTAGATGTCCTAAACCTGTCATTGCGGTAAATCTGGAAACAGGTGAGGAACTAAGATTTCCTTCAATAACAGCTGCAGCAAAACATTTTGATATTTATCCTAGAGCAATAAAATTTGTTGCAGATGGAATAACAAATACGGCAACATCACAATCAACATTTGACAGAATTATCTTTAGATATGACGATTAATTATATTTTCTAGCTCGGTTTTGGTAAGACAATTATGAGCAAAGATTAAAACATTTTTTTTTTTAAAAAAATTTCAGTGTAATAAATGCACTGTCATTAAGTTTTTTTTTTTCTGCCACTGTTAGCAGAATCTTATTAGAATCACCTTGCGTAATAATAACGTCAACAGAATAAGAACTATACCCTGAAAAACATTTTCGCACTGCTTCGGCTAATTCTCTATAATTTAATATATCAACTTTCTAATGAAACTTTAATTCTTTATTCATTTACAATAATAAATTAGATAAAAATATATTATAATATGGACTTGATAAAACGACTTGCTGATATAATCGCGGATGATAATTTTACAGCAGGAGATGCTACAGTCGTAGATAAACACAACTCGGTCGATTACACAGAGGATGACATTTTATTTAACAATGACGATGAACAAGACGAGATCGTGGACGTGGTTGATAAAAAAAATTACAGCAGACCGACAACTGGACGATATGATGTTAATTATCATATTGCAAAAAATAAAAAAAAAAAATTGATTTTACTGTTGCCGAGCAACAAATACTTTGGCAACTTATAAAACCTCTTTTTAATCTGAAAATTGCTGGCCAACAAAGTAGCATAAAATACGATTTTATTTTTGGTAAAATATTTAATTTAATGCCAGTTGATAATGTAAGAAAATGACATTTAATGTTGTTGTGTAGACCGGTCAAATGTAAATCTGTCAAACGTAAGTACGAGGAAATTTATAACAATATTATTTCATAATTTGTTTGGTTGGAACCCAGCTGTTAAATTTATCGCTTTATCCTCTCCATTTAACTAAACTTTTATTACCTTTTTTCCTGATAACTTTTTCAATAACAAATATATCTTGCTCAGTTTTTTGTAGTTCCTGATCGTAAAAACTACCAGTTATAGGCTAACCCAATAAATCTTTTAGCGCGTATGTTACAGGTATTGTCAGTAAAACTTTATCAACAACAAATACTTCTTCGCTCCAGTTTGGAGTATTTCCTTGCTTATCTTGTTCGTTATCACGATAACAGATGTCGTGTCGCATTGCTATTGCATCAACTTGATTATATGGCTCTTGTCCTGGTAGTGGATTATCGTTTTCATCTAACTGTTTGTCTAGCGAATTGTACGGCCCGGTATATTTATGGCCAGGCAATGTCCAATCTTCTTTTGGCTTTGGTAACTTGCCAATAAATTTGTGGATGTCAATACCGCTGCCAATTACCTCACGGCGATTGCATGATTGACAGTACTTAATAATTTTATCTTGTTCGATACAAAGATTTATATCACAATCACAGTTACATTTCATTTTATTTATTAATCATCAACAAAATATTTGTCAGCAAAAAAATATTAATAATGAAATTTTAATTTTTTATTTTTTTTTTGTGTTATTTTATTAAATTGACGGGTGAATTACCCGACTAAAATCGTAAAAAATCGTGAAATTTCTAAAAATCGTTGTGTTAAATTCCCCTACTAAAATAAAAAAAAATATCGTAAAATTTCTTAAAATTGCTGGATAAATTAACAAATAAATATTATTAATGAAATCATTTCTTTTATAATTCTGAAAATATTTTATAATAGTTGAAAAAATTGTTGATTTTTACTAACTTTTAGCTAAACATCCTGTTGTTTTTTTTAAGGAAAAATGATTAAAAAAAATAAAAGCAAATCGTTAAAATTTCTTGCTTTTTCTGAACAAGGATTGTTAAAAATAATTTTTTTCTCAAAGGAAATTTATATTGGAATTTTCAACAAAATGAAGAATTTCACAATTTTTTGCTAAAAATCAGCAAAAACAACGGAAAAAAAATCGTTAAAAATTGACAAAAGTCAGCTAAATATAAGGAATTTTGACGAAATTCTACATTTTGTTGAAAATTCCAACATAAATTTGCTTGAGAAAATTTTTAAGAATCCTTGTTCAGAAAAAACAAGAAATTTTAACGATTATGTTGAAAAATATTTACCTTTTTCAATTAATCATCTACTAAAATAACTCCAGCTCCAGTTGTTGATTTCAGAAACATACCTTTTTGTCTGCTACAAACAGCGCAAATGCTTTTTAGCATTATTCTATTATTTTTTTCCGTTGTCTCATCCTTATTGTCTGTCTTAGTTTTACATTTGAGACAATATGTTGACATTTTTATACTTGTAAGTTTAGATAAAATTCATTGCAATCTCATCATTTGCGTGAGAAGGTTGCTTGTAAAATTGCAAAATAAACTTTAAAGAATCAGAATCTCCAGAATTTTCACTCCGTGACATCTGTCGGATAAACATAATGCAATAATAACCACAAGAGGATGTTCCAACCGGCTGTAGTTAATTAGACGAGTAATTTATTTTTTAAAATTTTTTTAAAATATATTTTTTTATAAGATCACTCGGAGGAAGTCCGAACGAATCAAATTATTATCATAGACAGCAACCCAGTGAGTGCCAAATCCATCATCAAAGTCTTGTATATTTACAATACACGAACCACCTGCTGGTACATTATCTAATTCGTCTTTAGAATACACTCCACGAAATCCGACAACGTCATTCAATTTTTCAATTATATCAAAATTACTCAGCGGCGTCTGGTGCCTGGTAGAGTCATTCCACGTCCTATCCCTAACAGATTTGGAATTAGATTGCCCGCTAACCCTGCTAAAAGTGGAGCGAAAGGAATAATTCCTCCTTGTTTCCTTCTTGGCGCTCGAGGACGTTTCGTCATCGTTTTCTTTATTTTAGATTTTATCTCTTGTGCTTTCTTTTTTAGCAGGCATTATATTATTTATTGTTACATAAAACTAACGATAAATTTGTTTGATTCCATCGCCTGATACAGCTTTTTTAGTTGCTCCAGATACCGCCCCTGACGCTGCCGCTTGTCCAAGTGTTCCTAGTAGAGGTAAAATTTTTGGTATTGCGCTAGCTATTACAGAAAATGCTGGTCCAAAAATCCGCCGTGTTTTGCCATCGCTGTTATTTGTGCAACAGATAGTTTGAGAACAAAGGGTTTTCCCTGATCGAGTTTATTAACTTGCTGTTAAGTTAAAATTATTTTCACTGCGGCGACTTTGTCAGTCCCTAGAGACTTTGTCTCTTGTGATATCATTAGAGAGACAGAGTTACATTTGGCAACAGCTGCTGATAATTTTTTAATTTGACCGGGCGTTAGGTATATTTCTCTGGTCGAGTATTCCGTTTTCATTTTATACTTGTTTGTCACACAATACTCACACTTGGACAGTCATTCTTCCCTTGTTTGTATCAATTGTCAAGAATTTATCACTGACAACTAGCGCATATACGTTATACTGTTCGGCTGGCAGTACGCCAAGCGTCCAAGTGACCTCCATATCAACAGTCGATCCCATAACTCGTTCGGAATGTTTTGATATGTCAAAATAAAAGATAGGATACAGTAATCGAAATTCCTCTACTGATATCTGAGACCCACTGTCTGCGTCCTGATATTTTTGCATAGCCTCCATAAGGTACATGTACGGCCAAGATATGTTTTTTGTTTCACCGTCAGAAAAATTACATTCGATTGCACGTTCGGGATATTGTTTAGAATTTACTCTAACAAATATTCGTCTGACGTCTGGGTTATCAAATAGGGAGTTGTTCATTTCTTGATCATTACGACGTGCCTGTCGTTGAAATACAACGAACAAATGTTGTTCGCTTGACGTCGTTGTAACACGCCAGGTGTAATCAGTTGCATTAGGAATTGCTGTTTGATAAATTCTGTTTTGCTGAAAATATATCTTTTTCGTGTAAGCGGTCAATAATGATTCGAGTTCCATCGTGTTAGCTAACAAATGGGACAACTCGTGGCATCCACAGCGCTAATCTCGTAATAGCAAACTGTCCTTCAGCTACTCCATCAGCGTGCATTGTACAATCGTTTTGATCAGCTCGATCTAAAATAAGTGTATGTTTTATCCCGCGAAAAACTTTGTGATATTCGCAGCAAAATCCAAATATTGTACTTAACGGAAGCATCATCGTTATTTGGCGAGATTCTGCAGTAAATGCTTTTCTTTTGGCATATCCCTCATTGTTTTGATGTCGTCGTAATCTTGTAGCAGCTAAACTTATTGCGTCTCCAATATCACCAGCTGCATCACCAGTGTGATTAGTAATTAGATTATTATTATCTGGGCCAGGAACACCAGCACCAGTACGAAATTCGCTTGAAACAGCTGTCCCAAATGAGGTATCCTTAAACCACATCATATTTGTGGCTATTGATCTCGAATAATCATGGCTAAACGAGACGATGTTAAGTATTGTACTTGCTATAGGCAAATGCATCGAAATATCTTCCACGGTCTGATTGGCCAGTTGGTACCGTGCACTTTTGTACAAGCTCCAACCGTTATTGACAAGCGCAATTTCTAAACCAGCTTCAATATTAACGCCTATCGCAGTTAGTAATTCACTACGTACTTCTAACACCGCCTTGTGCGGCAATAGAAACACATACTCATCTCTTGTGTTAAAAGTTCTGACGCCAGCTTTGTTTGGTTCGTTTGAGTTTTCGTCGAGATACTCGTCATACTCGAATTCTGTCACTGCGTCGTCAGTATCATGTTCTTCAGCAAGATCGAGATAATTTTTAACTGACATTTTTTATTTTATAATTCACACAAAATTACAGCAACTAAAAGCAGCAGGCGTTATTTGTCTTGTTTTCTTTACAAGTTTGCGCATTACCTCTTCACCACGTGGTGACTAATTTTTTTTTTGTTTTTTTTTTGTAGCTATCACAGTTCGTTCTGTTTCTTTTGTTGGTGCAATATCTGATACTGCTCGTTTTATTTCCGCGTTTGAAGGTGGGCTGCCTTTAATTTTATCAGCGATTTTTGTGTCCTACTGTACTGCCTACTGCACTAGCTGCCCCCGTCGCAAAAGCTTTATCTGCGCCAAGTGCAATTGGTGCTACTTTACGCGCAATGCCTGGGATGTTCTCAGCTATTTTGATAAATGTATTTCCAAAAATTCCACCTACAATTTTTCTTCTATAAACTTTATTTGTCTCATCTTTGTTATTAAATTAGGTTTACAAAATTTACGCTTACAATCACGAAGTGATCGCGCGTAAGTGTAAATAATACGTGACAATTTCATTGTTAAGATCTATTTGTCGTCCTGATTAATCTGTTAGTTGCATTGTTATGTTGGTTATTTGATTTTCAGGAGTAATCGGATAGTATATTATTTGTCGAGGAGTAATTTGCACCAGTGATCCAGGCGGAACATCTGGTGAAAAACTGTAGATTGTTTGACCTTGACTTCCTAAAGTTGAATAAGACCCTGCTGCAATAGAGTAATTAATTAAAATTGTATTTACTTCTGTTATGTTAACTGGTAAATCTCCATCATACGATATACTTTGTTCTGTAACACTGCCGTATCGTTGGTTTTTAAAACCTAATAATGATGCGATATTAGTCACTGGTGAAAAATCGATTATCAAATTATTTTTTAATGTGATTCTGGCTCGTAGCGTATTATACTTTGGAGTTAATTCAAAATTGTCTGCAGCAGTGCATTTTGTTATAAGCTCTCTTATCGTTTTGTTGAGATCAGTTACATTATACGCCCCCTGTGGCATTCTACCTTATACCCAAGCACCAGAATAAAATGTAAAATCATCACTGACGTTTAATTTTACATTTGCCATAGAATGCCAAACTGCGGCAGAAAATAATCCGATTTCGTACTGTTTATTCGGATCTAGTATCATTGGCTGATTATAGTAGACAGAAAAGTTTGCGCTGTCACTCGTTTGTGACGAGTCGAGCAATAATGTTGTCGACATTATATCAATGTTGTTAGATAAGATCGCTATGTAAAATTGCGTATTAGGATGATGTTAGTAATCCTCTCGATCTAAGATTATCTAATATATCTACAATTTCGTTGTCTGTTTCAGTGCTTTCATTACCTGCTTTTTTAGATGATATTAATAACAATAGTCTGTCAACCAGTTCAGCGTTCGATATAAAAACTCGAACACCAAAACCGAGTTTTTGATTAACTTCAATTTTGTTACGGTTTCTTTCAAATCTTCCAAGCACGGTGTAAAATTTTTCTTTATATTCTTCTTTACGAGTTCGGTATTGTTTTACAGCTTCAAGCACAACTGATGCAATTACTTTTTCAACAAATACGGATCTTCATCATAGTCGTATCCTAAAATTTGATACGCGGTTTTTCCTCTTCCAATGATACTATTTAATACTTTAGTAAACTTTGTATAATCATCCTCTGTCCATTTTCTTATGTTTTGAATGTTATCAAGCTCTAATTCTTTAACATGAAATTCGACAAAACCTTTGAACGTACCAATAGAAATATCTTCCTTCGCTATACTTGCTAATTTTTCAAAATCTCTTTTTACAATTATTTCAGCAAGTTCTCTTGCACGTTGAGCGGATATTTCAATATCTTTTTGTCTGTTAATGTAGTCAACTACCTCTTGTATTTTATTTTTTTCTTCCACTGTTTCAGGAACTTTTTAACTGTTTCCTCCGTCTGTGCTTTTTGCTGTTCGGTTAACTGCCCTACCAAACTTTTTTCTTGTAATATTTTTAGTTCTTCTGGAGATTATGTTGATATTTCTGGTTGTTTACCGAGTACTGCTTCGGTAACAGGTTTAAAAAATTAGGTGGTTTCTTCTTCTACAGCACGCTGTCCTCGACGAGCTTCTTCCGCTTTTTTCTTAAAAGCAGCTCAAGTTATATTAAAATTTTTTTAGTAATTCAATTTTTTATTGATGTTTGTCCATTATTTATTTTTTATGAGCGATATAAAATTCGTCTATAGAATTGTATCGATACAACAACGAAACATTTTAGATGGATCACGCGCTAGTTTATCGAATAAAAAGAAATGGTATTTGTCTTTGGTTGCTTGATGATATAATTCAATAAATTTATATTTTGGTACATCACCGCATTGCTCGTTTGCAATATTTCTTTCATCAACATTATCTAGTCCAGGAAATAATATATAACATCCCGTAGTTCGCCTAATAAATCTATCAACGTTGTAAAATCCTTGCGCGAGATAAATCGAATTACATTTTTTGTTATGCGATAATGAAAAATACGACTTAATCCTATTCATCTCCTCGTTGCTTAGAGGAATATCGTCAAATACAATTATTTTATGCTCAGACGAATCAAGTTCGTCAACTCGAATTAATTCATCTGGTTGTTTTATTAAAAATATATCATAGTCAGCGTCAAGCTCATCACGATATTTATCATTATACTCACTTAATAAAGAGCATTTGTCTTGTTGTGGGTTAATTGTCTAAATATGTACCTTATCGTAGTTAAAGTTATCGTTGAGTAAGAGATTTAATGATAAATTTGCTTTACCAGAGCCTGTACGACCAACAATAAGATAATGACAATCTGGAAGTTCGCTATTATGTTTATGTTTGATTAATCGTTCGGTATCAAAATTTAATATCGTTGACTCCGCCATTGTTGTTATAGAATTTTATGTTATATAATTTACATAATATGGCCTATTACACAAAGTTTGGAACAGCACTTACGGGATCTGTTTCAGCTGACGAACCAACTATAACTGACACGGCATCATTAGTAAAAAAAACCGGTAATACAATGACAGAGACCTTATTTATGTCGAATCAACGAGTTCTAGGATTAGAAACAAATTATCTCCCAATAAATGTTGTTGATACACAAGCTGTTAGTTATGCCCAACTAAAAACGATCGACAATAACAAACTATCATTGATAGGAGGAACTTTAAGCGGTAACTTAAGATATGTCAGGGAAAAATAATAAATTTGGAAACCGCTTATGCGCCAGCAAACTTAAATCAAACCCAGGCAGTAAGTTATTTACAGTTGAAATATGTGGATAATAACAAGCTTGATAAAACCGGTGGAATGGTTACAGGTAATATTAACATGTCAAGTAAAAAAATCATTGGGCTGGAATCCGAAGATCCACCAGCGAATGTTGATAATACACAAGCGGTAAGTTATTTACAGTTGAAATATGTTGATGATAACAAGCTTAATAAAACCGGTGGAACGGTTACAGGTATTATTAATATGTCAAGTAAAAAAATCACTGGGTTTGAAACTGAGTATCCACCAGCAAATGTTGATAATACACAAGCGGTGAGTTATGTGCAACTAAAATCCGTTGACGATAACAAGCTCAATAAAGCTGGCGACACAATGACAGGTAACTTTGTAATGACCAATAACTCAAAAGTAACTGGATTACCAACAACCTCACCACCAGCTAATGAGACTGATGCTATTAGTTACGCTCATTTAAAAGAAGAACTCACCCCGTATTTTAAACGATCCGGTTAACCAATGTCAGGTAACATAAATATGAGAAGCAATAAAATAACAACGGCATATGTTCCAGTTAACCCTAATGATCTGACAAATAAACCGTACGTTGATAGTCTGTCTGGTGGTATAAAACGAACCAAAAATAATGTTGGATATATTCCAACACTTTTTAAAGCAACTGATAACCGAGTTAGGTTTGAGGTAAGCGCATCGAGATATTATCCTGAAAATTACCCTCATCACGCTTTTTCTGATGGACAAGAATGGACTACTAACGGAGAAGTTGAAAACTTTTGGATCAAAATTAAATGTCCCATTGCAGTTGCTATATGGCAATTTCATTTGCGAGGTCGATTAAACTCTAGTGTTGGTCGAGTTTATAATTGGTGATTAGAAGGATCAAACAATGATATCGACTGGGTAATATTGGATAATACAGAGAACACGTATATTTCAACAACACAATATTTTACGACTCCAACAGAAAAGACTGTCAACAAGTACTTGTATTTTTGAGTGTATGTTGTCGCTGCTGAACATTCGTTTCCAGGACTGACAGCATTTCAAATATACACACTTGATGATCAAATTTAATCTAACGTTGTAAAATAATGTCAGAACCAGCAATTACAACCGTTGCAAGAGAATTTTATGATAATATTTTTAACCCCCCAAAAGATGTTGGAAACAAAACACTAGCAGCACGTGTGATAAATACTACAAAAATTTAACAATTACAATGATAAATTCTCCATTATCAGATGAAGATAAAAACTTTATTCTTGTTATGCATATGCGAGGACCACAACTAATAAAAGCAATAGAAAACTTTGATATTATAAGCAGATACTGTCATCCTGATTATTGTCTAGAAGAACAAAAACAAGTTGAAATCCTGTTTAAAAAAATATTGCTTGAGATTGATTTTAAAAGTATTGATTTGATATTACGATCAGACCTATTAACACGAATAGCAAAGGAGGAAAACGAATAAACGATAACTACGGTAGTCTCAACAAACTAGCGGAATCTAGAATAATAAGAATAAAAAGGAACAAGGATTTATACAACAGTTTTTTAAACGAGAAATTTTTAAGTATATTGGTATGTACTACCACGACAAGGAAACCCTAGTTAAAATCTTTACCATGACAGCGGATACGGAGTTAATTATAAAAGCGTACTCGAACGCACTTCTACCAATGATGGGTAAAAAAGACCCGGAATTTCATCCGATTATTGTTGACAGATCACTAAAGATAATGAAAATTTTTGACGATGAAATTAGTTATTTCGACGATTATGATCGGGAAAAGTTTTTTTAAAGAAGTCGATCAAACAATATTTGAAGCAAAGTTTAATTCTTATTACGAAATAAGCGGTGAAGGCGATGCTCCACTTCCCTCGCTCCAACGCTCTAGACAATTGTCATTACGAAATTATTACAATGAAGTCGAGAAAATATTTACAAAACAATAAGAAAAATTATGGCTTAAAGTAAATGCTTTTACTGGTATTACCTTTCTTGGACTAAAATCACTTCAAAAATTAATGCAGATAAATTTCGTAGTCGCATATGCAATTATCCGACAATATCTTGTCCTCAAAAATTTTACTTTGAATCAAATAAACTTGGTACTTGGGTTTATTGATGAAACAGAAAGAGAATACGGTAATTTGGTGAACAAAAAAGATTTTTATGAACGTGAAGTAGAAAACACTTTTGATTCCTACAGTTGGTTAAAGAAAAATGAGGTATTGACAGATGAACGATATAAGGATACTTCGTCAGATGTGTATGACAACAACAGATATTTTATAGCTGATCCTAACAATAATAAGTTCCGTGACTTTCTTGATTCGATTGTTGGTGCTACAGATTTTGATATTGTATAACAATTGCAAACAAATATTGCATAATGAAAAAAACAGATCGTCGATTTTAATCATATTTCAGAAGAGATTCCAAAATAAGATGTTGACGCACTAATACAATGTTACAGATATTATCATAAAAATCTTTGGCGTGTAAAAGAATGTTACAAATATTATAGTAAAATACTTCGAGTAATATATTTACCACTGCTCTGGTATAATTTCAAGTGGAGCATCAATAAACCCGTTTTTATTAATAATATCTGGTGTTGGCATTTCTCTTGCAACAGCGTGTAAAACAATTGAGCCTCGACTGGAAACCCCAAAAATGCTTGTAAAACAGCAAGTATCACTTATAAAATATTTCTTGATCAGATATGATCTTATTTGCGAGGCGCAAAATATGATATGGACGATTTAATATGCGAGATTCGTATTATTGACATTATGTTAACAGATATTTTACCAATGAGAGTTAGCAAGTAAGAAAATAATTATCCAAAAATATGGCTGTAACAGTAGTAATAGAAAATAAGTGTTTCTAGCTCCGAGACCCCCTACCCCGACAAAACATATTTTGTCAGAAATATACTAGAAAAAGCTTTATCATGTAAAAGTCATTATTTTGAGCTACAAAAGGCTGGTGAAGAAAATGTCAACACAGAAGAGTTTTGGATGGGTAGGGGGTCTCGGAGCTAGAAACCCTGTTTTCTATTACTACTCGATTTTATAATAAGTCTGTGGTATGACTCGGCCGGGGTTCAAACCCGCAACCTCCCGCATCCGAGTCGGAAGCTCTAACCACCTAGGCCACCGGAGCGGTCGGGATGGAAGGTACGTTTTCTTTAGTTACAAAAATATGGGATGGAACGTAATAGTATTAGTGTAGACACTGTCTTTACTTACAAAGATACGGAATGAAGGGTAATAGTATAGACATTTTTTCTTTAGCTACAAAGATACGGGATGAAAGGAAAATCGTGTAGAAGTTTTCTTTAGCTACAAGGGTACGGGATCTTCTTATTACTGATGTTAATGTCTTTGTTAATCCTATTGAAAAACTTGGCAATAGGTCACTGTCTTTCTTACGTTAAACACATTCGTGGTTAATCTTGATTTCGTTTTCTCTGTACAAAATGTCACTCTTCTTTCTGGTTCGTTTCCTGTGTTTGATTTCATCACAATTATGTATGAGAATCAGTAGTGTCAGATTGTCTGTTTTGCCCCCTTTGGGTCCGAGGCGGACGCTCTAACCACTAGGCCACCGGAGCGGTCTGTCTGTTTTGCCCCCTTTAGGTCCTGACTTTCGAAACAACAAGGATAGCACAGCTGCAGCGAGAGTCGTTCTCGATATACAAGGTAGCACACAAACAGTCTGTGGAACAAGAGGTTTATAAGCCATCCTACAGTATTTCGAGGAGTACGATGAGAAAAGAAATAGATCGTCGATATTCTCCACTGTCCACTCCTAACCAGCCTGGCGTGTTCTACTTGGTGTTGCAGTGGACCTAGTTGTTGTGCGGGAAAACTAGGACCTTTCTAGGTGCCACCCATATAAGTATGTTTTTTCTTCTATTGTTTGTTTGTTGTATAGCAGGGCGAGTTTTTGTGTTGGCTTTGACGTTTTGGGTTTGGTTTTGGTGTTGGTGTTGGTTTTCTTTGTTTGGTTTGTGGATTTGGTTTTTGTGGTAGGTGTTTATATTCGGTTTTGAATTTGATTTTCTATGTCTAGATAGTAGTTTGTCCAAAGCATGCTGCAAGTCGTTCATAAAATAAATAGTAGCCCTAAGTCAGGGTAGCTGATAATTATCCACTGGTTGCACATTGTATGTAGCCTGCTTGCCATGTCCGGGGATTGGGGGTAGAAGCTGGGGTTACTAGTCAGGACCTGAAGGGGCAGTAGGTGGCACAACAAACAATCTGGCACTACCAGTGGCGTCACTGGAGGAAGGGGGGGGGGTGCGGTCCGCACAGGGTGACTCCATCAGAGGGGGTGACACTAAAATGACTGTCTATAAAATATTTGAATTTTTATGAAGGAAGGAGGTCAATGGGGGTGACACCTCGGGTTACCGCACTGGGTGACACCAACCCTAGTGATGACACTGGACACTTACTGAAGTAAAGTTATTATAACATTCATCTGCATTTCAGTATCATTTAGCGCTTACTAAATGCCATTGAATGTCTTTAGTTCACCTGGACCATGGCTAGCGGAGTGGTCTAAATAGCTCGCCTTTACAGATCACTGACCTCTCGCGTCTGTGCTCGTGGTTTCTCGGTTCGTCTAAGGTGAGTATCAGAGAGCTCTCCAGTAGCGTCCCGTGGGTCGGTGGTTCTTACCGGGGTTCTCCCTCGCCCTTCTTCTACCAATTGTACATGCCGCCTTGTATAGCCTATCATGTGCTGAAAAATGACTTTTTTTCAATCGCAAAATATAAAAGGCAAATGGAACAGAAATGATGATATTTTCTTCAGCGATGCCACATGGTAAAATTTGCCATTTTGTGCCTTGCAGATGCGTGCGGTTTGCAGACCTACAAAAATTCATCGTCAGAAAATGTATTTTAGCGCGCGCGCGCGCGTGTGTGTGTGTGTGTGTGTGTGTGTGTGTGTGTTATAAAACCAGTTCGGATGTTGACTGATGAGACTGAACAAGGAGGACACGTGGAACTATTTGTAACAGGATTTGACCTGAATGGATGCTTGGATTAAATGACAACACAACACAATGTGACGAAAGATGGAAGATTATGAAATGAATTAATAAAAATATGTATATCCTCTACAACATATACATTGTGATTCTTTCAAGCTATAAACACACGACTCATTGGATTACTTCACACAAACATTCACAAATGGGAAAACAAATGTGATTCATATATTCAAAAATGAAGGTAATATTCATATAATCTCATGTAATGAAAGTAAGATTCACATAATCTCATGTAACGAAAGCAAGATTCATATAATCTCATGTAATGACGGTAACTCAGATAGTACTCAATTGAAACACTCCATATGTTCCATGTACTCAATTGAAACAACAAAATCAATTGGAACAAACATGATCAATTTTAATCAACATAACAATTGTACCAAACATATGACTCGTGACTCAGTCATTTGTACAGCCCGTACGATTCATAACCACGTATGACTCATAAATACTTGTAAAAACTTGCAAACGAAAACGAAACATTTTGACCTGGTTCACGTGTCCATTATCAAACCACACAGTTCTCGTGAATTCTTGGGTTAGCCCACACTTGTATTGGCCACACACACCCCTTCATGGATCCATTATGCGCACAAGTTTACAAATCAGCACTTCCGTCCTTGTATGGCCTTGATGGTCTCACCTGCTTCCATCCCCATACAGACATACAGACAGCCACACCGACAGCCTGATACACCACCCCCGACACACACACACACACACACACACACACACACACACACACACAGCTAAAATAAAGCCAAACAGGTCATAATAACAGGTACGGAATTAAAATCTATATACACATGCTACTAAATTAAATTCTTAATAGCGATCTGTAACAGTTTAAAAGTTCACAACGTTTCAAATCCGCGTAGTGGTAAAGACAACATTTCACGCTACAACATTAAAACTGAATATGCTTCACATATCAAATAAAATAAAAATGCAACACTTACCTCTATGGCTGTGGAACAAAATGGAGAATGTACACTCCTTGACAAGACCCCACAAGACCAATGTGTCAATTAGTAAAGACATTTGCCTTAAATCTCCAGGAGAATAAGTATTAGTAAGGATAAAATACCCGTGCATACCGTGCTCTTTGTGTCTCTCGCCGAAAGAGATCTACGACGAGATACATGCTAGTTCAGTCGCTTAACTAGAAAAACAATTATCCACCCTAAGTAACGTTGTACACATGTACGAAGAAATGATCAAATCGTTCTAAGGCGAAACCAAGTTATTTCTTACCTTATTCTGTGACACTATTAATCGTACACATTTAATCTCGTCCCGTTGCAAATGGGAGTTAACAATGAGTAGTAAATATTCATACAACAACCGTTGTCTACTGGAAATTCCAACACGCCCAGACTACAAATAATTTTCCTCTAATCAATGGATGATCACAAATATCACACTTACACATTTGCATCACAACTTTACAATCTGCATAACAACCCTCCCACTGCATGGTTTCTCCTTATTAAATTTCCGTAACGTAGCGCCAGTACTTCACGCCGTGAAAATATAAATACAACTCAAACATTAAACACAGGGAACTATTTTTCCGACTCTAAACCTAGGTCAGTCAAATCACAATTTCAAGCTTCATTTTGCCGGCAACTCTACACTATATTTACCATATAGCAACAATAAAAGGCGTCTCCAGATAATGGAACAATCCCTTCTAAATTATTCAATTGTACAAATTATCAGTCTCTGTCACAAATACTTCAAATGGAGACACACAATCAATCAACACAATTAGATTTTAATAGGAATTACTTTTGGCTAAATGCCTACCTATGCGGCTCTGGCCCAAACTCACCGTGAAACTAAAACATGTCATCATGAAATCTCATCAATACTGCTCACTGTGACGTTTGTGTTAATAATGTGTTAATCCAAGGTCAATGATATGTCTAAATTCTTTTTTCAGCATTGTCAATAATATGCTTGTTTATACAGTGTAGGATAATATTCATGTTAATACGTTGTACGATAATATTGTAGTACGTCAAAGGGGTCTCTGTACCGAGCGAATCCTACCATCGAGTAAATTCTGCTAGCAGTCACTTGTTTTCCCTTATTTCCAAGAGCTTCTTGACAACCGTTGTGTACTGGAAATTCTAACAACGCACCAAGACTATAACTAATTTATCTCTAATCACCGAATGACCACAAATATCACAACTTCACATTTGCTTCTCAACTTCACAATTCCATGCCAGCCTCACAACTGCATGGTTTCTCCTTATTAGTTTTCCTTATCGTAGCGCCAGTACTTCACGCCGCGAAATATAAATATAAATACAACTCAAACACCAAATAATGGGAACTCTTTTCCTACTCTACCATCCTTAGGTCGTTGTTGTTCTTATTGCTATAGGGTTTAACGCCATTTTTCAGCACATGATAGGCTATACATGGCGGCCAGTATAATTGGTGGAGGAAGAACCTGGCAAAACCCCGGAAAGAACCACCGACCCACGAGTTGCTACCGGCAAACTTTCTCACATACCCACATTGGCCGAGCCCGAGACTCGAATCCACGCAGACAGAAGTGAGATGGCAGTGATCCGTAACAGTGAGCGCTTTTATCCTTTGTTCAGTTAAAATGATGATTTTAAGCCTCATTTCGCATGTAATTCTACGGCATATTTACCATCATAGCAACAATAAAAGGCGTACCCAGAGAATGAAACAATCCCTTCTCAATTATTCCACTGAACAAAATATCAGTCACTATCACAAATAGTTCACATGGAAATACACAATCAATGAACACAATTAGATTTTAGTAGGAACTACTTTTGGCTAAAGGCCCACTTATGCGGCTCTGACCTGATCTCAGTAGGAAATTAATCCATGCTGTCATGAAATCGCATTGACACTTCACTCTGTAACGTTTTCCCCTAGCAATTGGCTAATTATTTGGGTTGACAACTATTTCCCCAATACTGACTTCCCATAATCAAACAGTAATAAAAAAATCTTATAAATCCTTAAAATGGAGAGGTATTAACAAATGGCACATACCCCAAATTTATTACACCACAGATTTGGTCACTTAACCTGTTATATAAACTTTTAACAGATTAAGCAGCTTTTCTCAACTTGAAACCCATTTTCAAAATATTTCAGCCAACATGTGACCATCCGCCATTTTTGTTTAGATTCCTACTTACCACCTCCCTATCATCAAATTTAAAACAAAATAATATAAAAGAAAACGTAGACCACCAGTGTTCAAACTTTTACGAAAAACCCAGACGATCGACAATGACCCTTTTCAACTAAAGTCAGTATTTACGAAAAACCCAGAGTACCGACCTTCACCCTTAGCCACTAAGGTTAATATTTTACGAAAACCCTGAAGTACCGACCTTCACACTTGGTCATTAAGGTTAATATTTTACGAAAAACCATAGGACACATACCTTCAGCATAGGCAACTGACCTTCAAAGTTTTATAATAAAAATAAAATAATAATAATCATCAAAATTTTTGAAAATTCCTACAACACTGACATTCATCCTCGGCCAATGAATTTCAAAATAATATATAAAAACCAAGGCCACTGTTCTTCACTTTTTAGACCACTTAACTACAGCATAAATCACAGACCATAATACTTTTTTTTATATGAAAAACCACATATTAGCGATTTTGAAACTTTAGGAAATTTTTTTAAAACCGCAACAACCCTATCCCCCTACAAGTCATATAGAAATTCTCTGGACCAATCACCTTTATTGGTTTCCCCAAGGAAAACCAGGTCACCTAATTTCTGATCGATTGTCAGTTAAAGGACCTGGCCTTGCTGGCAAGTTAGAATGATCTGGAAATGAACAGCTGACCCACGTCCTAGTTCTGAAACTGTGCTTTAATACAAGGGATGTTTACCTGAGAATGGATAATTCATATCTTAAACATCGGTCTTAGTGGAGTCATTAAGATGTGTTCAATGATTATTTCGGACGATTTATTCATTTCAAATGTTCGTTCAATTCCAAAAACCTACGTCGCGGAAAGTGATGCATTGAGGGAAATTTGAGCCGACATATTTGACTGATTCCATGCAGGTTTATTTAATGTGTGGGCATTTTTACGAATTTTTATCCAAAGATACCCAGTGCACCAAAAATCAGACGGTTCACAGAGTATTATCGCTGTTAAATATTTGTCCCAAGAACTGCTGATAACTTCAAGCAACAAACGACCGTTGAAAGTGATCGGTTGAGGTGTTTGAAGAAATTACACGTCATACATTATCCAAAGGAAGATAACTGATTAGCCGATAACCTGTTGTCTTTGGTACACACCATGATTTACCTGAAAGATTTGATTACCACGGAACTTGAAGCGAAACGCAAATTCAATCGAAGCGAAAATCCATCACGGCGTCTTAAAATTCCCGAAATGCTTCACTTCTGATGACGTAGGTAGTAGGCGGTGTCACTGAAATTACAAGGTACTCGTAAACGTTTGGACAAAGAAACTATTTTGGAATTACTGTTAACTCATGTAAAGATATTATGTGTTATATTATTCATCAAACTATTCCAGACTATTGTCACATCAGCACAATAGGTTGGACTTCATTCGGAATACCACTGGAACTCGTTTGGAATACTCGATACTTTTGTAGTTGTGATTGAACTTTTAGGATTATTTAGGATTTCATTCAAAATGCTGTAAGTTATTTTTAAAATTTTCACTTTGTATCTTAGGGAAATAAAATATTTGTCGAATTTTACAAAACTTGCTGGATTTCAATCTTTTCTGTTACTTATCTTAAGAACAAAGGTCGTAACTTATCTAATTATAGCACTTTTATACAAACGGTCAAACCTAGCCATCCTGTACCGAATATGAGTCCTAAATATATGTAAATATAAAAATCCTTAATTCGTGAAAACAAATCTACTTGCAAGATGCAATATTAGTAGTGAAGTTGGATACACTGGGGCAAATGAGAACATATAAGGAAAAACAGGGGGTTGTACCCTGGGGCAGTATATGGGAGTTTAACATTGTGGGACTATCCGGGGCAGTATATGGGAGTTTAACATTGTGGGACTATCTGGGGCACTAGGTAGGAATCGAACAGGTGGGATGACGTCACGGTACTGGCAACATTGTTGCAAGTGACTGACCTGAATACACCCGGCTACCTAGGTAGGGACAAATGCAATAGAGACAGAGACATGGAAACATGGTTAGACACATAGACACATACAACACAACCATAGATTGATGAACATCAATCTATCACATTTAAAATTATACAACAGCTAAAAAAATTTTAGGCAAGAAAGAGTAAATGTTTTCGAGGCACACGAGTGGCCCTGAAAAGGGCCTTTGGTTTTTTATGTTAACACCATTCCGTTAACATAGAGGGAATCACATAGGTCTTTTTCTCTTTCTTAAACTTCGTCTAACCTCTGGTCCGTGGATGAGGACTCGCTTCAGACAGCCTCGTCTCTCCACGCAGATCCTTCTTTTCCAAACGCTCGTCTCGGTGATCCAGATGATTGTCCATGATGATTTAACATATATGGGTAACTCCGTACGGAACAGCATCGACGATACGAGAGTAGATGATTCAACGTTTGTCCACATCTTGTGACGAGAACAGGTGAAGGAAATGAAGTGAACCGCGTTTATTTATAGTGGAAGACCGGATCGAAACGGACTGAAATTTTTCACCAATCCCAATACGCGTTACAAAATACAGTCACTGCGCGGAGTCTGTCTTCCAATCCGAAGAGAGTTACCTGTGAGGTCACATTACCTATATAGGTACGCTAGCGTCTGTACGCAGTGCATCGATGCGACATTGTTTTTGAAACATGACGGAAACTAAGAAAACGATGAATTGAGGTACACCGGCTGTGGAGACGAGAAGCGATGGCATAGCAGCGGCAATCAAAGTCAACACAGGTCTACTTCCAGAAGAGGTCGATTTTAATTGGGATTTAGTGGATTATCTCTCTTCTTCGCAAGAATTTGTTCCGGTACCAGTACCTTCGCCACCTTCTCCTTCTTTACCACACGTTGAGGATTTTAAACAGAGACAGAAAGAAGAATTGGAGAAATTTTTACAACAGAAGAAACAAGCAGAACAAGCTTTTTTCCTTCAACAGCAACAGCAACAGCAAGAAGAAGAAGAGGCAAGAAGGAAATGACAGGAAGAAGAAGAAGCAGAGAAGAAACAAGGTCTAGGAAAGAAGGAGAACAGTAAAATTCAAACAGTGATGGTACTCATGGACATTTTGGCGAGTTACGAAGTCTGAAACAAATGTATCAGATTTCTTTATTACGACCCAAGGGAAAAAGACCTTATCGAGACAAACAACCCAACCCTGTTAGTACGCCTGAGATACCAGCCCTAGTGATTTCTACCCAATAATCGACAGGAGTAGGTCCAGAATTTGGCCTTGGCCGTAACAAAGGCTTAAGGCAGTTAAAGCTGATTGCTTCTCGTTACTGAGTTGTTGTTTTTTTTTATAAAAACAAACACCCAACGGTCCTTTTCAGGGCCACCCACTTCTTTCGAAAAGAGTTATTTTATTTTGCATCAATCAATTAAAACTCAAAATCCCTTTTTTACCCCATGATGTACATGTGTGAGTGCGTGAGTGTATGCCCTTTATCATTCTAAAAAATCAAAGCCAAGAGACACTTGCGTTTTTTCTGCCCAGTCTATACTGGTACAAATTTTATAATCCAATTCAGAACACAACACAACACTTTAAAAAGTTCATAGACTTCTTCTGTGGGTTTTTTTTTTTCACTCTGTTTTTTAATTTCTTCACTTTCACAGTTTTTTCTACTTCCTCTTCCTCACTTTTTTCTATTCTTCTTTTCTTCTCTCTCTTCTCTTTCTGAACGTGTCGGGGTTCTTCCTTTGCCGAGGGCACCTCTTCTTCTTCCTCCTGCTCCTTTGTTTCTAAGGGCAGTCTGAAGACCAATGTCCTCTCAATTGACAATGATAACAGGTATCTTGACTTTTGTCTCTTTTGGCACTGATCTTGCTTTTTGACGGTCTGTACATTCTGTAGCCTAATGCCCTTTCTTCTGACAGATATAGCAAGTATCTTGACTTTAATCTCGAAAGGAGGGGGAGTAGTCCGTCGGCTTGTATGAAGAAAACTTTCGTATGACACCTCGCAAAGCTCTGATCAGAAGTTCGATCTGTGTGGGTTCTTCCATCGTTCTGGTCGGCTTGAGAGTGAAATGAATACTGGGAGATAAGACACTGGCTCTTTTTATATACACTAGCCCTGACAAGAATATATAGGGACCCATGGTGTTTCAGATGTAGTCATTTGACTTTTTGCAGTCAAGATGAAACGATTGCATCATTTCGTGAAGAAAAGAGAAGAAAGTAAGAGGCAGAAACGTGACTAATCGCCTCACACAGTACTGAAGTCTTGGTTCAAATTCTTACCAGCGATTTTGAAGATGACATCGGTGAACCAGAATCCAGACCCAGAGAGCCTACACTCAACCAAAGTCCACTGCCACCACCAGTAAACCCTGAAAAGTACTTTCACATTCGAAAGACGGATAAACGCTCCTCTAGAAAATTTAGAACCACAGCCTACACGTACACGGTGAAGTTTAAAGATTGCAAGTCCGACGTACCGTTGGAGAAAGCAGAGGGGTTCACCACCAATGTGTGAGATTCTTTGTTAACCACACTGAAAAAGCAATGTCAAGCCAAAAAAGATGATCGCTTGAGACTTTCCATTCATCATGACAGTTTGAAGTCCCCTATTTGGATCGAGTTTAGCAGCCCATCAGAATTGACGGCTTCCAAAGTCATGGACAAGATTCAACACGTGCAACAATCCAACGACAAGTTTCACATCACCGATGAAAAGGCGACATTGTTCATGACCCACGTGTCTCTTCCCCAAGGGACCGGACGCAAAAGGGTCTTAATGGTAGACGACCTTCGCATCACCAAAACGAGCCTCGCCCGAATTAACAATCCTCAAGACAAGATGTGTTTAGCCCGTGCCATCGTGGTAGGACGAATATATGCCGACAAGAACGACACGCAGAGTGGAAAAGAGAGTGGGAGAAGATTCGAAAATTTAACCGAGCCAAACAACGAAGAGAAGCAAAACTCTTGTTACAGCAAGCGGGGCTAGCTAAAGACACGCCCTGTGGCATTCCTGAAATGCAAAAATTGCAAGACGTCTTAGCTCCACGCTACATCTTGAAAGTGCACCCTCAAGAACTACGCGGACCTGTTATTTCGAGGCAAAAATTTCAAAGACGGAAAATACATTCACGTCTATCATCACGATGAACATTTCAATACCATTACCAGTATCACTGCATTCATGGGATACGGTTATTATTGTGAGAAATGTGACTATGGCTATAATAATCGAGAGCAACACAAGCATTGTGGATCGAAATGTGAGGGATGTTTGGCCTCTAAACCCTGTTTTGAAGAAGGACAACAACGAGTGCATTGCCCAGCTTGTCAGCGCACTTTTGTCAGTCCAACCTGTTACCAACAACATTTGAAGACGCAAGGTTCACAGCGGAAAAGTGCTTGTCAACTGCTGAAATTGTGCCCTACTTGTGGACAAGGCATATGTATCAATAATGCCAAGGCGAACGTATTTTCAGGAAAGAAACGATGTCACATATGTCGCCAAATCGTGGACTTGGAACACGAATGCTACATTCAAAAATGCCATTCCAAACATGAAGAGGAAGAAGATGACCAGAAGAAAGGCAGTTTCATCATATTAGATTTCGAATGCATGCAAGAGACCGGAATTCACATTCCTTATTTCTCCGTGGCTCACCGAGCGTGCGAGAAGTGCATCCAAGAGCCTATCTTTAGTCATTGCCTTCACTGCAGCAAGATTCCTGGAGGACGTGAAAAAAATCTTTCGGAGACCGAACACGCTAGCCGAGTTCGCCCAATGAGTCTAAAACCCTATCTACGAGACGTGGAGCAAAGAGGACATCGAACATTACGGAGATTGTCATCGCCATGCCACGGTGATGGCTCACAATTTCTCGGGATAAGATGGGCAATTTCTTCTCAGATACTATACGGAACATGGCACCGAACGTCTTAAAGTGACTTTGAACGGAGCCAAAATCATTTCCATGCAAGTGGGACAAGTGAAGTTTAAAGATTCGATGAGTTACTTAGCCATGCCATTGAGTCGAATGCCTAAAATGTTTGGAATGACAGAAATGGCCAACGGCCATTTATAGCACTTTTCCGATTCCGAAGCCAATCAAAACGCCGTTCTACCCTATTTGCCTGAGGCTCACTATTACAACCCCGACAAAATGCGTACCGAACAACGTGAAGCTTTCTACGCTTGGTGTGGTACTCACGACTCTAACCCCTTCGACTTTCAGGAAGAAATGTTAAAATATTGTCGTTCCGACGTGAACATTTTACGGCGTTGCTGTGGAAAAGTTCGAGAACTGTTCATGGAACACGGAGGGATCGATCCTTTGAAAGAAGCGTGCACCATTGCCAAAGCGTGTTCCTTAGTGTACCGCCATCGATTCATGCCCGAAAACACCCTAGCTGTCATAAGCCCTCAAACGACCAATTTTGTCAAACATCAATACTCGGTCAAAGCCCTATGCTGGCTACATTACTTGTGCGACAAGGAAGACAAATGCATCGAACACGACCGCAACGGAGGAGGCGAAAAGACCATCGCAACGTATTCAGTGGATGGTTAGGACTTAGAAAACCCCAAGATCGTGTACGAGTTTAACGAGTGCTTATTTCACGGATGTCGCATCTGTTACCCTCAACGTGGCACTAAAAATCAGTTTTTACAACGGACCATGGAAGACCTGTACCAGGCCACTTGTCAGCGGCGACTGAATTTAGAAGATCAAGGATACCAAGTGGTGGAAATGTGGGAACAATAGTACGATCACCGTTTGAAAACCGATCCCGAGTTTAAACGCATCGTGGAAAGTTACAAGCTGGTGGACCCGCTGAACCCGCGGGATAGCTTGTACGGAGGATGGACGAATGCCACCTGTTTGCTGTACCAAGCCGACGAGGAGAAAGAAGAAGAAATCAAATACTTGGACGTGTGTTCGCTGTATCCTTACGAGTGCAAATATTGTCACTTTCCCGCTGGGCACCCGCAATTGCTGACGGAACATATCGACCTGGACAACATTCGACAATACGAACGATTGACCAAATGCAAACTCTTGCCTCCCACGATGTTTCCCTTGTCCCGTACTTCTGGCGAAACGTGCAACCAAGACCGACCTTGTCAGCACACTCAGGAAGAACGTGCCATCAGAACAATGTGGGTCAGCGTGGAATTGTTCAAAGCTCTGGACTTGGGATACCAACTGTTAGAAGTGTACGAAATTTACCACTTTCCCAAGACAGAAAAATACCACAAGGGCGACGAGACTTAGAAGAGCATTTTCGCAGACCACGTGGATGCCATTTTGAAACTGAAACAAGAAGCCAGTGGCTATCCTTCCTGGTGTCACAGTGCCGAAGACCAAAAGAAATTCAAAGAGAAATACTGGGAGCAGGAAGGCATCACTTTAGACCACGTGGAAAAAAACGAAGGAAGGCGATCGTTTCCCAAAGTGATGTTAAATTGTTTGTGGGGTAAAATGGCACAACGACCGTGTTTACCCCAAACGGAGTATCTGACAGAACATTCCCGCTACTTCCAGATGATTCACGACAAAACCAAATACATGAAACACGTGGATGTCGTTCGTGAGGACTTGATCTTAGTCAATTACGAAGAAGAACTGGACTTTGTATAGGCCGACGAATTTGCAAATGTCGTCATTGCGGCTAACGTGAGAGCCCATGCTCGCATAAAATTGTCGAAGAGTTACACCAATTAGGAGATCGTGTACTGTATTTTGACACAGACAGTTGCATCTACATCGATCGCCTGGGTCACTGTCACCCTGACATCGGAGGAGACCGTTTAGGAGCCTGGACAGATAAGCACCCCAATGACAAGATTCTAAGTCTTGCTAGTGGCGGTCCTAAAATTACGGTTACGAATTCCGGGACCCAGAAGGAGAAGTACACACCGAGTGTAAAGTGAAAAGATTGACTCTCAATTATCGCACCGGTTGACTGGTGAACATTGGTGTTTTGAAAGAAGCCTTGCAGTCTGGAGAGGATGGAAATTTTAAAGTGACCACCTACGAACCTCACAAGACTCTAAGTTTACCCACACACCAAATAGTCAGTCGGATCTTGGAAAAGTGTATCCGATCGTGTACCAGAAGCGAGAACGGCTTCCCAACCACTTCACTTTACCTTACGGACACGCTGGTATAAAAACATGGTTCCAAGACGATAGCCACCAACAAGAAGGATGACTTCGACACAGCAAGAATCGAGTGAGAGACCCGCTCCAAACTCCAAGTTCAAACCATACCAGTTTCCTGTCTTCTTCCTGACTATTGTAATTGTGCCAGTCGATTGGAAACGTTTCAAAAATGGCCCACGGATAGGGAAGGATTACCTACTTCAAATGTTTTAACTAGAACAGGATTTGTCTACTTGGGACCTGAGACTGGATTGGGATACGAAGTACGGTGTTTCATTTGTGGTCTGAGGTTGTGTATGGATCGATGTATCTATACAGATTCAGCTATTCTGGAACATACTCGATGGCCTCCGCACTGTCCTTACCTTTCTATGGTCTTCCACCCATCACACTACTGTTCAGGTATGACGGTACCTTAGAGAAGGTAATACCGTTGTCTAGGAAGAAGACAAGGAAGACTTCCAAAACTAGGCATAAAAGAGAAACAATGCACAAGATCGAGACTTCATTACGACTAGTATAAAAGGGAACAACATCCAAGACCGATAGTTCATTGTGACTACCAACACCAAGCGAGAAAAATGAACGCTAACAAACAGACCACATCATTTAAGTTCGGGGATTCTCAAGTTGAGTGCGATGCTGTACCTTGCGATTGCAGGGATGCCAAATGCTGTGACCTCAGCGATTCAATATCACATCATGGGAACTTTGCTATGAGTATACCTACAATGGAAAGTGATGCTGTGCGTGTCAAACCTGACGGATGCGAAAGTGATATACTCGTTACAGTACACCTTTTCATTTTATATCTGGATGTCATCCTCCACGGGAAACCATGCGGCTACCACCCTACGGATGTAATCCAAAACTGAGCAAACTCCTGCAGATTTCACCGTACCCTCATCGAAATGAACCAGTGAAAGACGAATATTTGTTCCCAGTGCGTTTCCCTGAATACTGCGACTTTGAAAGTCGATTAAGAACCTTCCAAGGAAAATGGCCAAAAAATCTGGGAGGACCTACCCCCGAAGAATTAGCTAGAGCCGGATTTATCTACTTGGACGAAGGGGATAAAGTCAAGTGCTTCAGTTGCGGTGTGTCACGTCACGAGTGGGAGCAGAAAGATTGCGCTTACCTGGAACATGCTCGATGGTCTCCTCACTGTCACTACCTACCTTTAGTGGGACGACCTCAGTAATCTCTGAATGGATACTTTACAAGAGAACATTTGTGGTTTGCCTGTGGAGTTGAGAGAACGCATTTACCGAGAGTTGGTCAAAATACAAGTCCAACACAAAGAACAATTGCATCTGTTACGTCACCGATGTTGGAATCACTGGTACCGGAATGGTATAAGAGGACTGATTCATTTCAAAGCGTTCCATTGGTCAGATATTAATGAATTCATAACGTTTTGGATGCCACTCATTCAACTTACAGGTGATCCTAATACACCGAATTCCAAAAGACGAGTTAGAGGATTCCTAAAATCTTTTACACCAAAAAATCTTGGTTCAAGAGCAAACTTCTGTACGAAGTGTGGTATGTGAGTTAGTGACTAAACATTTTTGGTGCAGTACTAAAATAAAACCAATGCTGTTCAAAAAGTACACTTATTGCCTCACACCAAAGAGGGTATATAAACGGGCTACCATGCCACTGCCATTATCATTCGTGATACAACAGATTCCATGGAAGGAAATCAATGACAGTATTCAAACGGTGGAGGATTACCAATACGTATTACGAGAACTGTCTCCATTGAATTGGAGTCGACGTGTGGTGTGTGTCTTAGTTACTTGCTTTCTGGGATTTCGTTTACCAGT
This sequence comes from Megalonaias nervosa, assembly GCA_016617855.1. Classification (NCBI taxonomy): domain Eukaryota; kingdom Metazoa; phylum Mollusca; class Bivalvia; order Unionida; family Unionidae; genus Megalonaias; species Megalonaias nervosa. Next base: position 41,756 of record JAECUM010008145.1, on the reverse strand, counting down.
CGATTTCTTGTGGACTCTTTACGAACAGTGCATACCACTCAATAAAGCATGAAAGATGTCCTTGAAATGTTCACGAAAAATTCATTCTGATCAAAGCTTTGCGCTTTCATCTCGATCCTTCTCGACCTCTACAGGAAAGAAAGATTCGTCAACGTTTAGGTATTGAAGATGTGTACTATGATGTGTGTGTAGCTTGGGACTTACACCTTCACTGGAAAGATGTACGTGACTGGAAAAGTTGGGGTTTCGAGGTTTGGACAAAAGAAGTGGCACACTATGCCCAAGATTTGTCATCCTAAAAAATTAAAACGTTCAGTGAAAAAAGTAACTTTTAAACCTGTGTTAGTGACAGTACCAGAAGAAGAACAACCCGTCACCGAGGAAAACCACTCCCTTCAGGATAGGACTGTCATCGACATTCCCGAAAGACCATTCCGGGAGGACCTCTATGTGACTGTGCCAAGGAGTGTAGAGACCCTAAGAACATTACACACTGTCGCTAGGACACCACACCTTCGTCACCAAAAATGTTGTACAGAGACTTGTTCATATTTCACTATGATCGTTTTGATGTGTCTTTAATTCATGTACTTAACCATTTGGTTTTTGTGTAGTTTTGTCATTCGTGTTGTTCACAATTAAAGCTTGCAATAAACGTGTCCTGAATAAAGTATAAAAACTCTTGTCTTGTCTGTCTCCCTGTCAAAAGTGACATTCTTTACACTCCTATGGCTACCTCTACTGGCTCTGCTCCTTCTTCCTCCACTTTCAAAGTCATCGACGAACACGTTGATCGTGCCAGTTTGGAGGCTTTGCATCTTCACCATCCCTTATTTTAACATGCTCATTGACGGACCCAACGGTTCAGGCAAAACCGAATTTGTCAAACGTTTGATCGAACATAAACATCATTTGATCGATCGTCCACCTCAACGGATCGTGTGGTGTTACAAAGAGTGGCAATCGGTGTACAGCCTTCTGCGAGTAAGTCAAGGCGATTCCATCGTCTTTGTGGAAGGTATTCCTGGCAATGACGACGGAATCGTGTCTGACCCCAGTTAAATACATCTGGTCAACTTCGACGACATGTTAGGAGAAGACAACGAAGAAATTAAACTGTGGTTTACACGCAAATTGGCATCATCGTAATGCCAGTGTCATTTACATCACTCAAAATTTGTTTCAACAAAGTAAAGCCCATCGCACCTTCAGTCTCAGTGCTCATTACTTGGTGTTGTTTAAAAGCCCTAGAGATAAATCGCAAGTGCAAGTCTTAGCCAAACAGTTAGGAACGCCTTGGCTGACTCATGCATACGACGATGCCACTCAAACCTAATCACGCTTATTTACTCGTGGATTTAAAACCCACTACCCCCGATTATTTGCGATTTCGTACCCATCTGTTTCACCACTGGTGCCAAGACGGAGGGCCTGTCGTGTACACGTCCCCGTCGTCGACTTAACAACAGCAACCAAAAAAAAACAGTGAATGAAAACCTCGGTCACTTGGGGTCTGTCTCACACATCGTCAACATGACGTCCCTTCAGTCTCATCTTTCCGTCAAATTGATTCGTGCCTTGTACGGCATCAGTCGCGAAAAAAATCCACAAATACGTGCTCGTGTCTTAGAACCAGTCTCAAAGAAGTCTTACGATGGTTTACGGTGACAGAACGTCAATTACTGCAAGGTATCATTCACATTCCAGATCAAACCAAACGCTTTTTTGAGAGAAACAAAGTAACTTTGACGCAACTGGTCGATCCTCGCATCGACACTCAAAAGGAAAAGCAAATCATTTTGGAACCTGGAGGTAGCGGTTCTCTAGGAGGTCTCATCATTCGCTCCGTCTCAAAATGGGATTCCAATGCTCCCAAAGTCGTCCCCAACAAGAAAGCCACTCCCCGACGTACCCAGAAGAAAAAGAGCAGCAGTGTCAAGACCAGGTCACAACCTCAGAAAAAAAAAGAAAATTCCACAGAAAACAACTTCTACCCGCAGAAGAGGCACTGCCGCCAGGACGAAACCTTACATTCGCAAACCCGACCTACCGCAACGGTGACTGAGTCTCCAGTATCCTCAGATTATTCCACTTTCTTCGTTGCTGATAATGTCTGCCAAACCCGATTTGACTCTTGTCTTTCTTAATTTGATGAAAAAATGGAAACCCGCATCTCCAAAAGCTTCTCATCCGGTGGTGACATCCTGTTCCTCTTTAGCGGCTGTGGCAGCTGCTCACAAAGTACCTGCAAGAGAGATCGGGTGTGTTAAAGAGTTTACTCGATTTGTCCAAGCAAGAACTGTTCCGAGTGAGTCTGTTGAGAACCCCTCCACGACGTGTGATACCTGCCATAAAAATAATGCAACGAGCAGACAATCAGTGGCGACACATTCCAGCATAAAAGAGACCTGAGTAAACGATAGGTTCAGTGTTTTTGTGCTCCTGAACGCCCAAAGTTGTCACCTTAACGAAGTGTACACCGTCACCATCGTCGTTCTTCTGTCCAAAAAGGAAAAGGAAAAACAAAAGGACTGCCTCCTCGTTTAACCAAATATTGGGACATGTTGTTCCTACTGTCCAAAGCTCCTCGACCCATGCGAAAACAACTCATTCAAACCGACTCCAAAGATGTGATAGATACCGTGAGCGAATGTTGTCTGAATGTCTTGAAAGGAACGATACCTTTGTCTAAACATCAGAAAGAATGCTTAGCCAAACATCGACACGTTCTTCGCCAAATCGTACAAAAGAAAATACCCATTCGTCAAAGAAAACGATGGCGCAACGCGAAGAAATTTGATCCCTGTTTGGACCCTTGCTGGGAACAATATGAGGACCCTTGCTGAAAGGAGTATTGGGGACGATGGGAAGAATCATGGGATGAAGATAAACAGGTCCAAGAAGATGAGGAATTCTCTGGAATCAAAAGATCTCAGATGTGATGATTGAAATTTCATGGAAGGACGAAAACTGGCTTTAGTACCTTACAAACGATGCAGAGAATAAAATCGTTGGCAAGACCAACGGGCCCCGCATTTACCTCCCAATCCTCATTAGACCGAGATGTCCCAGTTACAACACTAATTGCAATCGTTGATGGATCGCGGCGATTTGTCAGAAACGGAAAAATTGCAACGGTACGGTCAATTGTTGAAACGACTGCAAGTCTTTCACAAGAAAGCTTTAGACGAAACAGTTCTACCAACTATTACAAGATTTTAAGACTCTGATGAAAAGTCCACCACCACCACCCCCAGTGGTCAAGACAGATGCATCCCCACGGATGCCTGATGAAGAGGAGGTACGAGAAGTCTTTTAAACACCGTCAGCAGCTCCCATCCCTAGTAAGATTGCAGAGTCCTTGTTGATCCCTTCCCCTACACCCCAATGAGAAGAACTGAAAGTTTGGGTTAAAAAGATGATGTCCACTCCTACTTTTACAGAAGTCAAAAAGAAAGAAGGGAAAGCAGAAGTGAAAAAAGAAAAGAAGACCAAAGCTTTCCCATTGCCACCACCACCACCACCACCACTACCCTCGACTACTACTCCCGTGGCACATCGGACACGTAAAGCCGTTTCTAAACCATCTCCTCGTCCCATTCAGAGTAGCATCAGCGAAGAGTGGATAACTTATTAAAAAAGGGAGAAGGTGTTAGCCAGCATTTACTACGATCCATCCCATCCTGCAGATTACGGAGGAGTTCAGAAATTGTATCTGCTGCCAAAAGTCGACTGAAAAGTGTTCGTTTACCTCAAGTGCAACGATGGTTACAAGAACAAGCCACGTACACCTTATGCAAACCCATTCGACGAAAATTTTCCAGACGTCGCACCCGAGTGGAGGGTATCGATCATCAATGGCAAGCTAATTTAGCCAATGTCTCTCATTTGGCCACCACAATCGCGGCTACAAATATTTGTTTTGTGTCATCGACGTCTTTTCCAAATTTGCCTGGGTCGTGCCATTGACTTCCAAATCGAGCAGTGAGTTAGTGCGAGCCCTCACACTGGTGTTGAAACAAAAGCGGTCGTCACCGTCTTCGATGGCAAACGGACAAAGGCACCGAATTTCTGAACCAAGCTTTCCAAAAGAATTGAAGAAACGTGACATTCATTTTTTCACCACCGAGAACCCCGAAACCAAAGCTATCATCGAGGAACGTTTTCAACGCACCTTGAAAGAACGCATGTGGAAATATCTTACGCATCAACACACTATCAAGTACATCGACGTCTTGCCTAGTCCAAGCGTACAACCAATCTTACCATCGGAGCATCGGACGTGCCCCCACCCCCCACCCAAGAAGTGACTCCCGACAACGAAGTGACCGTCTTCGAGCGTCTGTTTGGAACTTCCCCGACGGTGACTGTCCCCAAGAAAGGTGGAGTGTTGGTAGCAGGAGATTGGGCGCGCAGTAGCAAAACCAAACACACTTTCGACAAATTTTACTTACCCAACTGGAGCACCGAATTTTTAAGTGACACCAAACGAGTGCCTGGCCGCCATCCTCCCGTCTATAAATTGGAAGACATGAACGGGAAAGTGTTGAAAGGAACATTTTACTTGCCAGAGTTACAAAGTGTGACCAAACATGAAGACGACGTGTACGAGATCGAAAGCATCCTCGATCGAAGAACTCTTAAAGTGGGAAAACGTCGTGTCCAAGAAGTCAAAGTACATTGGAAAGGATATCCGCCGAGTTTTGACTCTTGGATCGACGCTTCGCAAATCATTGACTATAAAAAGAAGTGACCATCATGTCCTTCAACACAACCTCAGCTACTGTAGTGACCATTCCTTCACCCAGTTCTTCTCTGCAAAATCTACAAAAGCAACCCTTGTGGGTGAGGTGTGGAGAACGTGTGCCTAAAACGCAAATCATCTTTTTCTACCAAATCTTTGTGGTGTATTGTGTCATCGGTGCTGTTGCATCGGTTACCTTTTCCCCAATCCATCCCTGAAATATTCCTCTAACGGGAACAACGGGAGCCTTGTTCCCATTCCAACAGTCACCATTCTAACAACAATCCTCTTTTAGACACTCCACTGACCTCCAGCGACCCCTCGGACACTAGAACTGTGGAATTATGAACAACAATTTTTCTTGACGTTACCCAGTGACAGTTCCATGGAGGTGTTTCCCCACAACACCTTATGCTGTTACACGGCCAAATTACCTCAGGACATCCAAATGGATCGCGAAGCCCATTCGGAAGTGGCTTTAGTGGAAATGATTCACCCTACACAAATCCTAAATATCCATCTAAATCAAAACACTTTTCAAGTGCAAGTTCATGACGAGCATGTGCAACAAAACTTATCTGAACGCACCACTGTAGATGACTCTATGAAAACACAAGACCTTAAAACTAAACGGTTCGCCTATCTGCTGATCATTCCTGCAGGCTATTATTTTAGCTGAACACGATTGCTACTAAATTCAAACCCTTGGAGAAAACCAGAAAAAGTGTCACCCTCTAGTGCCATAAAATAGCTCGTCGCCTACAGATCAAATTTTCAGAGGACATAGTATTGGCCATTTTGTCCTGAATTGTATGACATTTTGGGTGGAGATCCCAAGTTGATCAAGATTAAAAACGAAATACCAGCCGTTACCGGCAACTTGGATTTTGCAAAATATTTTCGATTCCCTGTAGAAATGAACCAAGGACTGAATTTGATCTTTGTGTACTCCGATGTGGTGGACTATAACGTGGTGGAACACACCTCCGTACCGTTACTGCGTGTCATGTCTTTCAAAGTGGATTCAGCCACGAACTCTGACGAGGAAAGTGCAAACACCTATCTCGTTCACCGCGAATTTGTATATCCTCACTATTTACGTCAGTAAGTCGAATTTGGACACTGTCAACATTACTATAAAAAGAGATCTGGGACAAAATATTTCATTCACCAAAAGGAAAGTCACAGTGAAACTTCATTTTCGAAACGATTACTCTAACCCCTTGTCAGTCATGTATCCTGTGTACCAAGGAGTCGCTCGACAGCGGGACGCGGTTTAGGAGATATGCTGAAATCAGCCTTTCGTTCGGTGTTCCCCGATTAAAAACCGATGGTGACTCGGCAATTGCACGCCTTGAAAAATGTCGTGTTGACGCAAGGTAAAGAATTTCTCCAAAATGTCGTCATTGACAAACAAAATCCCAAAGACATTTTAGGCTGACGAGAAACTCCAATAAATGCCCCGGACGCTGCCGAGTTAGGCATTCCTACTTCCCTGATTCCACAGCAAGGACAAGGCAGAAAGACACGACTAAAATACCCCTTCAGAGGACTTCACACCCCTAGAGCTAGAAAGACTAAGAAAAGAAGAACAGTCCGAGACGTTTTTGATTATTAAATCACATAAAGAAAGAAAATGATGCGCCGAGAATCTTGCACCTGTGCCAAGTCGGAACTGGATCTGTTTGCCATGCCAACCACCATGATGACGATGTAAGAATCCCAATGGGTAGAACTTCATCCTGTCACCTCTTTGACGGATTCAGCTCCCATCGAATTGGCAATCAAATGACAGCCCGTAGATTACATCCATGTGAATAGCAGTTACTTGTATCTGAAACTGAAAGTGATTAAAACGGACAACACCAATCCGGGATGCGATGCCAGAATAACACCCGTCAACAATTTCATGCATTCCTCGTTCAGCGAAGTGGATTTGTACTTGAATAACAAACTGGTAATCCCATCTATCCATTTTTGTTTTGTTGCGGTTTTATTCACAGGAAATGATAAGTCATCAATTCAATTCTGACTTTTTGTTTGAAAATCTCTGACAAGTAACCGTTTCTTTGTTTCGTCTCCGCACTCTGGGCTAAGAGAGATTCGATGCGATAGATCTCTAGAGTAGTCAATGGAGGGCAGGAATGATCACGCAAGCATTTATACCACTCATGCAACACTACTTCTTTTGAGATGAGACTCCAAGCGTCGTCCAGATACTCGTCCAATTTTTCTTCTTGACTCATCATCAGACATTTATCGTGTTGAATTTGACTGGGATGATCGTTTTGACATCCATAGCAATCTTTCTTCGTCAATTCCTTAATTTTATCAGCCAGGTGTTTGGCAAAACAAGACACTAAATGTTGTTCTTGTTCTGGCCATCTGGACGTGACCACTACGTACTCTTCGTCTTTCTCTTTAGGTTCTGTTCTCACGCTATCCTCCCATACCATTTCCAAAGATTCTCTACTGTTCAATGAGGGATAAGTGTCTTCCATTGTTTCTAATAGTCTAGAATGACTTTTCTCAAACTGTTGATTTATGTGGTAGTATCGAATTTGGCATACAAGATGACGTTGACCGTCTCGGCGAGAGCTTCTGCAAACTGAAGTTCCACACGCAGTTGACCGGATTTTATAGGGTGGAAATGTCCCTCGTCGCTGCCTTGGTCTGGAGTGAAATCAAAAGCCCACAAAGTGTAACTTCCTACATAATCCTCGTACGAAATACCGTGACCGGTGTTGGTTCCTAGTTGTCCGGTAGCTTCGTACAGGGACAAGTACTATCTCAAGTAATTCTTCTGGGCAAAGTTAGGTTCGAAGGGTCTGGTACACAAGGTCTTGCCATCGCGACTCACTTCGATCTTGGACACTCTGTAGTGCTTAAACTGGAAAGGATTTTGATCGTGGGCTCCGTTCAGAGCTGCATTGCTGACGATACCAACGATTAAACGTGTGGGTAAATTTCCTTGGAACAGATGATCTTCGATCTTGGATCGGAGTTCAGCAGCAATGGTGAACGTTTTCACTTGTACGCGTCGTATCGGATACTTGGCGGTCATTCTGCTCAATGTATGCCTGATGTCGTTTCCCGCTTTAGGTAAAACTTCTGTGCGACGCACGTAAAGTCTGGCTTCTTGGATGATGGTTTTGTACTCGTTGGCATGAGCCATCAAATGGAAAGCGACACTGCTGTGATTCAGTCTCAGGCAAATATCCACTCCGTTGTGCAAATACTTGTCTTGCAACCACATGTCCAAATACAAACGATCCATCAGTTCCAAACTACGGCCTTGCAGAATTTTCTTTCGACTGTCGTTAAAGCTCACATTGTGAGGATCGTCATCTGCTGTCAGGGCTGTGTCGTTAAACTTGTCCTCACCTGCTATGTCAGGTTTCCATACCACGCAAGCATTCAGATGAGTGTTCTTTGCCTCTTTTCCGCACGTCAAGAGATTTCCCAGGTACGCTCGGTAAGGGTAAGTATCCATGCTACTGTTGACAAGTTTGTTATTCAAGTACAAATCCACTTCGCTGAACAAGGAATGCATGAAATTGTTGACGGGAGCTACTCTGGCATCGGCTCCCGGATTGGTGTTGTCCGTTTTGATCACTTTCAGTTTCAAGTACAAGTAACTGCTATTCAGATATATGTAATCTTCGGGTTGTCCTTTGATTTCAAATTCAGTGGGAGCTGAATCCGTCAAAGAGGAGACGGGATAAAATTCGACCCATTGGAATTTTTGCATCGTCATCATGGTGGTTGGCATGGCAAACAGATCCAGTTCCGACTTGGAACAAGCGCAAGACTCTCGGTGCATCATTTAATAATCAAAAACGTCTAAGTCTCGGACGGTTTTTCTTTTCTTAGTCTTTCTAGCTCTAGGGGTGTGAAGTCCATTGAAGGGGTGTTTTCGTCGTCTTTTTCTGCCTTGTTCTTGCTGTGGCGTCAGGGAAGCAGGAATGCCTGACTCGTCAGCGCCCAGCGCATTTATAGGAGTTTCGCGTCGGCCCAAAATGTCCTTGCCTCTTTCAAGCAAGACATTTTTGCCTGCTCTCAAGAAAGCTTCTATAGGGTTTTGTTTGTCAATGAGGACATTTTGGAGAAATTCTTTACCTTGCGTCAACGAGGCATCTTTCAAGGTGTGCAATCCCCGTGTCACCATCGGTTTCAAAACGGGAGCTACCGAACGAAAGGCAGATTTTAACATATCACCTAAACCATGTCCTCGCTGTCGAGCAACTCCTTGGTACATAGGATACATGACTGACAAAGGGTTAGAGTAATCGTTTTCGAAAATGGAGTTTCACTGTGACTTTCCTTTTGGTGAATGAAATATTTTGTCCCAGATCTCTTTTTATAGTAATGTTGACAGTGTAGAAATACGACTTACTGACGGGCAAATAGTGAGGATGTACAAATTCGCGGTGAATGTGATAGGTGTTTCCACCTTCCTCGTCAGCCCTCGTGGCAGAAGAGATGTCGATGACACAAAACAAATATTTGTAACCACGATTGTAGGTGGCCAAATGAGAGACATCGGCTAAATCGGCTTGCCATTGATGATTGATACCCTCCACTCGGGTGCGACGTCTGGAAACTTTTCGTCGAATGGGTTTGTGTTAGGTATACCTAGCTTGTTCTTGTAACCATCGTTGCACTTGAGGTAAACGAACACTTTTCAGTCGACTTTTGGCAGCAAGATACAATTTCTGAACTCCTCCGTAACCTGCAGGATGGGATGGATCGTAGTAAATACTGGCTAACACCTTCTCCCTTTTTTAATCAGTGATTCACTCTTCGCTGATGGTACTCTGAAGCGGTTTAGAAACGGCTTTACGTGTCCGATGTGCCACAGGAGTAGAAGTCGAAGGTAGTTTTTTTGGTAGTGGCGGTGATGGTTGTGGTAATGGAATGACTTTGGTCTTCTTTTCTTTTTTTACTTCTGGTTTCCCTTCTTTCTTTTTGACTTCTGTCGAAAGCGGAATGGGCATCATCTTTTTAACCCAAGCTTTAAGTTCTTCTCGTTGGGGTGTAGGAGAAGGGGTCAACAAGGACGCTGAAATCTTACAAGGGATGGGAGATGCTGACCGTGTTTGAAAGACTTCTCTTGCCTCTTTCGTGGGGTTGCATCTGTCTTGACCGCTGTGGGGTGGTGGTAGTGGTGAACGTTTCATCAAGGTCTTAAAATCTTTCAGAGTGGGTAGACCTGTTTTGTCTAAAGCTTTCTGGTCAAAGAGTTGCAGTCGTTGTAACAATTGAAAGTACGTTTGCAATTTTTCAGTTTCTGACAAATCGCTGCGATCCATCAATGATTGCAATTCGTGTTGTAACTGGGACATTTCGGTCAAAAGAGGATTAGGAGGTAAATGAGGGCTTCGTTGTTCTTGCCAACGATAGTATTCCATCCATCGTTTGTAAGGCACTAAAGCCAGTTTTCGTCCTTCCATTGAATTTCAAGGGTCACGTCTGAGATCTCTTGAATTCAGAGGTCCCTTTTATCTTCTTGACCTTTTATCTTCATCCCATGATTCTTCACATTGTTCCCAATGCCCCTTTCAGAATGGGTCCTCCTATGGTTCCCAGCAAGGGTCCTAACAGGGGTAAAATGGCAATACCTCCACGTTGCACCAACATAATGGGTATTTTCTTTTGGATATTTGGCGAAGAACGTGTCGATATTTGGCTAAGCATTCTTTCTGATGTTTAGACAAAGGTATCGTACCTTTCAAGACATTCAGACAACATTCGCTCACGGTATCGATGACATCTTTGGAGGCAGATTGAATGAGTTTTTCTCGCATGGATGGAGGAGCTTGGACAGGACGGACAACATGTCCCAATGTTTGACCAAACGAGGGGGTAGTCCTTTCTTTTTCTTTCCTTTGGGGGTAGAAGAAGGATGTCTTTTTTGGGGTGACATCTTTCTTGGTTGGTTCGTTGGTTCCGGGACACACACCAAAAAATACACTAACGTCGATGACTTGTCACACAGCCTTTTATCCTTTTTTTGGACTATCGCTTCGTCATAAAGGTGACGATGTGTTTTTCAAAATCGCCAAAGAATCCCCCTCTTTGGTAAGTTCTCCTTTTCCTTGGACGAGTTTGTCTTTTCAGGGACAGACGTCGATGTTTGGCTAAGTGGGTTGTTTTTGGATGACGTTTCTTTTTCCTTTTCCTTTTTGGACAGAAGAACGACGATGGTGACGGTGTACACTTCTTGGCGGGGACATCTTTGGTCGTTCAGGAGCACAAGAACACTAAACCTATCGTTTGCCTCAGGTCTTTTTTTTATACTGGAATGTGTCGCCACTGATTGTCGGCTCGTCGCATCATTTTCATGGCAGGCATCACCCGTCGTGGAGGGATTCGCAAAGGACTCAGTCGGGACAGTTCTTGCTTGTACAAATCCAGTAAACTCTTTAACATGCCCGATTTCTCTTGGACTTTGATTTTGGGGGCAGGTACTTTGTGAGCAGCGGCCACTGCCGCTAAAGAGGAAGAGGGTGTAACCGCTGGAGGAGACGAGTTTGGAGACACGGGTTTCCAATGTTTCATCAAATTAGGAAAGACGCGTGTCAAATCGGGTTTGGCAGGCATCACCAGCAACGGAGAAGGGGAAGATGTTGAAGTTACTGGAGACGCAGTCACCGTTGTTGTGATAGATCGTAGTTTGCGAATGTAAGGTTACGACCTGGCGGAAGTACTTCTCTTGTGGGTAGAAGCTGTTTTCTGTGGGCTTTTCTTTTTTGTGGCTGTGACCTAGTCGTGACACGGTTACTCTTTTGTTTTTCTTCTGGGTGCGTTTGGGCGTGGCTTTCTTCTTGGGACGACTTTGGGAGCATTAGGATCCCATTTTAAGAGGGAACGAATGATGACACCACCTAGAGAACCGCTTCCTCCAGGTTTCAAAATGATTTGCTTTTTGGTTTGAGTGTCAATGCGAGGACCGGCTAGCTGCATCAAGGCTACTTTGTTTCTCTCAAAAATACGTTTGGTTTGATGTGGAATCTGAATGATGCCTTGCAGTAATTGACGTGCTGTCACCGTAAACGATCGTAAGACTTCTTTGAGACTAGCTTCTAAGACACGAGCACGTATTTGTGGATTTTTTTTGCGACTGATGCCGTACAAGGCACGAATCAATTTAATGGGAAGATGAGACTGAAGGGACGTCATGTTGACAATGTGTGAGACAGAGTCCAAGTGACCGAGGTTTTTATAGATTTTTTTGGTGATTAAGTCGACGAAGGAGACGTGTACACGACAGGCCCTCCGTCTTGGCACCAGTGGTGAAACAGATGGGTACGAAATCGCAAATGATCTGGGCTAGTGGGTTTTAAATCCACGAGTAAATAAGCATGTGGGGTTTGAGTGGCATCGTCGAACGCATGAGTCAGCCAAGACGTTCCTAACTGTTTGGCTAAGACTTCCACTTGCGATTTATCTCTAAGGCTTTTAAACAACACCACGTAATGAGCATTGAGACTGATGGTACGATGGGCTTTACTTTGTTGAAACAAATTTTGAGTGATGTAAATGACACTGGCATTACGATGATGCCCTTTGCGCGTAAACCAGAGTTTAATTTCTTCTTCATCTTCTCCTAACATGTCGTCAAAAATAACCAAATGGGTTTGACTAGGGTCAGACACGATCCCGTCGTCTTCGCCAGGAATGCCTTCCACAAAGACGATGGAATCGCCTTGACTTTCTCGCAGAAGGCTGTACACCGATTGCCACTCTTTGTAACATCACACGATCCGTTGAGGTGGACGATCGATCAAATGATGTTTATGTTCGATCAAACGTTTGACAAATTCGGTTTTGCCTGAACCGCTAGGTCCGGCAATGAGCATGTTAAAGGGATGGCGAAGATACAAGGCATCCCAACTAGACCGATCAACCTGTTCGTCGATGACTTTGAAAGTGGAGGAAGAGGGAGCAGAGACAGTAGAGGTAGCCATTGTAGTAGTGTAAGGAATGTCACTTTTGACAGGGAGAGGGACAAGAGATTTTATACTTTATTCAGGACACGTTTATTGTCATCTTTAATTATGAACAACATGAAAGACGAAAATGCATAAAAGTCAAATGGTTAAGTACATGAATAAAAGAAACACCAAAACGGTCATAGTGGAATAAAAACAAGTCTCTGTACAACATTACTGGTGATCAAGAGGTGCTATCGTTGGGATAGTGTGTAATGTTCTTTCGGGGATGTCAATGACGGTCCTGTCCTGAAGAGAGTGGTTTTCCTCGGTCACGACTTCTTCTTCTTCTGGTACTGTCACCAACACAGGTTTAAAAGTTACTTTTTTTACTGAATGTTTTAATCTTTAGGATGACAAATCTTGGGCATAGTGTGCCACTTCTTTTGTCCAAACCTCGAAACCCCAACTTTTCCAGTCACGTACATCTTTCCAGTGAGGGTATAAGTCACAAGCTACACAGACATCATCGTACACATCTTCAGTACCTAAAACTTAACGAATCTTTCTTTCCTGTAGAGGTTGTCGAGACGTATTCAGATGAAAGCGCAAAGCTTTTATCAGAATGAGTTTTTCGTGTACATTTAAAGGGACCACTTTCATGCTTTTTGGAGTGGTATGTACTGTTCGTAAAGGGTCCACAAGGAATCAGTCGGTACAAGAAATCTCAGAAAGCAAGTAACTAAGACACACACCACACGTCGACCCCAATTCAATTGACACAGTTCTCGTAATAGTAGATCATAATCCTCCACCGTTTTAATATTGTCACTGATTTCCTTCCACGGAATCTGTTGTATCACGAATGATAAAGGTCGTGGCATGGTAGTCCGTTTTTATACCCTCTTTGGTGTAAGGTAATAAGTTTACTTTTTGAACAGTATCGGTTTTATTTTAGTACTGTACCAAATATGTTTAGTCACTAACTCACATACCACACGTCGTACAGAAGTTTCCGTTTGAACTAAGTTGACGTTGTGTAAAAGATTTTGGTAATCCTCTAACTCGTCTTCTGGAATTCGGTGTATTAGGATCACCTTGTAAGTTCAATGAGTGGCATCCAAAAATTTATTAATTTCACGCGATTCATCAATGTCTGACCACTGGAACACTTTCATCAGAATCAGTCCGCTTATAGCATTCAGGTACCAGTGGTTTAAACATCGGTGACGTAACAAATCCAACTGTTCTTTGCGTTTCACTTGTATTTTGACCAACTCCCGGTAAATGCGTTCTCTCAACTCCACAGGCAAACCACGAATGTTCTCTTGTAAAGTATCCATGACTATGTCAGTCAAGCACTTCTCCTAGAGCGAAAGTAACGAATGTAGTGAGTAATTTCTGGCCACTGCCATTCCAGGAATCGGTCAAGAATGTCAATAAAATCTTCAAATGTAAATGGTCTAAAGCCGAATATTCGGAAGAACGCACCCTTGATCCAGAGAAATCTGACTTGTTTGTTGACTTTGGTCAATTTCCTCTTGTAAATATTTCGACATAAAAGTTTCTCAGTCAACCTTCGAGATTTTACTCTGGCATGTCTCAGCCAAATGTCCTTGCAGATCTTCTCTTGCAATTCGTTTGGTAATGTTTGAAGATTATTTTTCCAATGGGGTTTAAATACTTGTCTAGGTGGTTTCCAGCGTTTGACTCCCAGCCAAGGGTTTCTTAAACGACATGGTATGCCACTTCAATAACGAGGTCCCACTAAAGGTAGGTAGTGACAATCTGGAGACCATCGAGCATGTTCCAGGTAAGCGCAATCTTTCTTCTCCCACTCGTGAAGTGACACACCACAACTGAAGCACTTGACTTTATCCCCTTCGCCCAAGTAGATAAATCCGGCTCTAGCTAATTCTTCGGGCGTAGGTCCTCACACATATTTTGGCCATTTTCCTCTGAAAGTTTGGAATCGACTTTCAAAGTCGCAGTATTCAGGCAATCGCACAGGAACGAATAATCATCTTTCACAGGTTCATTTCGATGAGGTTACGGTGATATGTGTACGAGTTTGCTCAGTTTTGGATGACATCCGTAGGGTGGTAGCCCCATGGTTTCATAATGATGACATCCACCATGAAAACCAGTAAAGTGAAAAGGTGAACGATCACGAGTGGCATCGCTTTCGCATCCGTCAGATTTGACACGCATAGCATCATTTTCCATGGTAGAAATAGCAAAGCTTCCATGATGTGGTACTGAATCGCTGAGGTCATAGCGTACGGCATCCCTGCCGTCGCAAGGCACTGCATCGTACTCGAGATTCTCGTTGGACTTGAGTCTTACGCTCGATACTTGCTGTTTGAAAGGATTCATCTTTCTCACTTGGTATTTGTAGTTCCAATGAACTATCGGTCTAGGTCGCTGTCCCTTTTTATATGGTGACCAATATCAGCGTGTCCGTACGGTAAAGTGAAGTGATTGGGAAGCCGTACTCGCTTCAGCAATTGCGGGTGCCCTGCGGAAAAGTGACAATATTTGCACACGTAAGGATACAGAGAACACACGTCCAAGTATCTGATTTCCTCTCCTTTCTCCTCGTCGGCTTGGTACAGCAAACAGGTGGCATTTGTCCGTCCTCCGTACAAACTGTCCCGTGGGTTCAGTGGGTCCACTAGCTTGTAACTTTCCACGATGCGTTTAAACTCGGGATCGGTTTTCAAACGGTGATCGTACTATTGTTCCCACATTTCCACCACTTGGTATCCTTGATCTTCTAACTTCAGTCGCCGCTGACAAGTGGCCTGGTACAAGTCTTCCATGGTCCGTTGTAAAAACTGATTTGTAATGCCACGTTGAGGGTAACAGATGGGACAACCGTGAAATAAGCACCCGTTAAACTCGTACACGTTCTTTGGGTTTCTAAGTCCCAACCATCCACTGAATACGCTCCGATGGTCTTTTCGCCTCCCCCGTTGCGAGCGTGTTGGATCCATTTGCCTTCCTTGTCGTAAAAGTAATGTAACCAGTGTAGGGCTTTGACCGAGTATTGATGTCTGACAAAATTTCTCGTCTGAGGACTTATGACAGCTAGGGTGTTTCCGGGCATGAATCGATGGCGGTACACTAAGGAACACGCTTTGGCAATGGTGCAGGCTTCTTTCAAAGGGTCAATCCCTCTGCACTCCATGAATAATTCTCGAAATTTTCCACAGCAACGCCGTAAAATGTCCACGTCGGAACGACAATATTTTAACATTTCTTCCTGAAAGTCGAAGGGGTCCGAGGCGTGAGTGTGGTAACATACGCAGAAAGCTTCTCATTGTTCGGTACGCATGTTTAGGCATGCGGCTCAAAGGCATGGCTAAGTAACTCATTGAATCTTTAAACTGCACTTGTCCCACTTGCATGGAAATGATTTTGGCTCCGTTCAAAGTTACTTTAGGACGTTCGGTACTTTGTTCCGTATTGTATCTCAAAAGAAACTGCCCATCGTATCCCGAGAAATTGTGAGCCATCACCGTGGCATAGCGATGACAATCTCCGTAACGTTCGATGTCCTCTTGGCTCCATGTCTCGTCGATTGGGTCTAAGATCCATTGGGCGAAATCGGCCAGCGCGTTCGGTCCCCGAAAAATTTTTTCACGTCCTCCAGGAATCTTGCTGCAGTGAGGGCAATGAGTAAAGATAGGCTCTTGGATGCACTTCTCACACGCTCAGTGAGCCACGCAGAAATTAAGAATGTGAATACCAGTCTCTTGCATGCATTCGAAATCGAAAAAATGAAATTGCCTTTCTTCTGTTCATCTTCTTCCTCTTCATGTTTGGAATGGTATTTTTGAATGTAGCATTCGTGTTCCAAGTCCACAAATGTGACATCGCTTCTTTCCTGAACAGACGTGCGCCTTGGTATTATTGATACGTATGCCTTGTCCACAAGTAGGGCACAATCTCAGGAGTTGACAAGCACTTTTCCGCTGTGAACCTTGCGTCTTTAGATGTTGTTGGTAACTGGTAGGGCTGACAAACGTGCGCTGACGTTCTTGTCCTTCGTCCAGACAGGACTTAGAGGCTAAACATCCCTCACATTTCGATCCGCAATGCTTGTGTTGCTCTCGATTTTTATAGCCATAGTCACATTTCTCACAGTAATAATTGTATTCCAGGAATGCAGTGATACTGGTGATGGCATCAAAATGTTCATCTTGATGATAGACGTGAATGTATTTTCCGTCTTTGATATCTTTGCCTCGAAATAACAGAGGTCCACGCACTTCTTGAGGGTGCACTTTCAAGGTTTAGCGTGGAGCTAAGACGTCTTGCAATTTTTGCATTTCAGGAATGCCACAAGCAGTGTCGTTGGATATACCTGCTTGTTGTAACAGGAGTTCTGCTTCTCTTCGTTGTTTGCCTCAGTCCGATTGTTGAATAGCTCGCCAAGCTCTTTTCCTTTCTGCCGTGTCGTTCTTGTCGGCATACGTTTGTCCCACCACGATGGCACGGGCAAAACACATCTTGTCTTGAGGATTGTTAATTTGGACGAGACTCCTTTTGGTGATGCGAAGGTCGTCCACCAATAACACCTTTTTGCGTCCTGTCCCTTGGGGAAGAGACACGTGGGTCATGAACAATGTCGCTTTTGCATCGGTGATGTGAAACTTGTCGTTGGATTGTTGCACGTGTTGAATCTTGTCCATGACTTTGGAAGGTGTCAATTCTGCCGGGCTGCTAAACTCTATCCAAACGGGGGACTTCAAACTGTCGTGATAAATGGAAAGTCTCAAGCGATCGTCTTCTTTGGCTTCACATTTCTGTTTCAGTGTGGTTAACAAAGAATCCCACACATTGGTGATGAACCCTCCCGCTTTCTCAAACGGTACGTCGGACTTAAAATCTTTAAACTTCACTGTGTACGTGTAAGCCGTAGTTGTAAATTTTCTAGAGGAGCGTTTGTCGGTTTCTCGAATGTGAAAGTACTTTTCAGGGTTTACTGGTGATGATGGACTTTGACTTGGTGTAGACTCTCTGGGTCTGGATTCTGGTTAACTCATCTCATCTTCAAAATCGCTGACATGAATTTGAGCTAAGACTTCAGCTACTGTGCGAGGCGATAAATCACGTTTCTGCATCTTACTTTCTTCTCATTTCTTTACGAAATGATGCGATCGTTTCATCTTGACTGCAAAAAGTCAAATGACTATATTTGAAACGCCATGGAGATCCTATATATCCATGTCAGGCTCAGTGTATATATAAAGGGCTGGTTCCTTCCCTCTCAGTATTCATTTCGCTCTCAAGCCGATCAGCACGATGGAAGAACCCACACAGATCGAACTTCTGATCAGAGCTTTGCGAGGTGTCATACAAAAGTTTTCTTCAGACAAGCCGACGGACTACTCCCCCTCCTTTCGAGATAAAAGTCAAGATACTTGCTATATCTGTCAGAAGAAAGGGCATTGGGCTACAGAATGTCCAGATCGTCAAAAAGCAAGACCAGTGCCAAAAGAGACAAAAGTCAGGATACCTGTTATCATTGTCAATTGAGAGGACATTGGTCTTCAGACTGCTCTAAGAAACAACAGGAGTAGGAGGAGGAGGAGGAAGAAGAAGAGGTGCCCTCGGCAAAGGAAGAACCCCGACACGTTCAGAAAGAGAAGACAGAAAAGAAAAGAAGACGAGAAAAATGTCAGGAAGAAGAGGAGGAAAAAACTGTGAAAGTGAAGAAATTCAAAAACAGAGAGAAAGTGAAGAAAAAGACACAGAAGAAGCCTATAAACTTTTTTAAAAGTCTTGTGTTGTGTTGTGAATTGGATTGTAAATATTTGTACCAGAATAGACTAGACTGAAAAGCGTAAGTGTCTCTTGGTTTTGATTGTTTAGAATAACAAGGACCTACACTCACGCACTCACAGACGTACATCATAAGGTTAAAAAAAATAAAAGGGATTTTGAGTTTTAATTGATTTTGGCAAAATGAATATTATCTCTTTTCGAAAGAAGTGAGTGGCCCTGAAATGGACCGTTGGGTGTTTTTTTTTCAAAAAACAAACTCAGTAACGAGAAGCAATCCGCTTTAACTGCCTTAAGCCTTTGCCACGGCCAAGGCCTACTTCTGCACTTGCTCCTGTCAATGATTTGGTAGAAATCACTAGGGGTGGTATCTCAGGTGTAGTAACAGGGTTGGGCTGTTTGGCTCGGGAAGGTCTTTCTCTCTTGGGTCGTAATAAAGAAGTCTGATACATTTGTTTCGGACTTCTTAACTCTGCCAAAATGTCCAAGAGTACCGTTACCGTTTGAGTTTCACTGTTCTCCTTCTCTCCTAGATTCTTGTTTCTACTGCTTCTTCTTCTTCCTGTCATTTCCTTCTTGCCTCTTCTTCTTCACGCTGTTGCTGTTGAAGGAGAAATGCTTGTTCTGCCTCTTTCTGCTGTTGTAAAAATTTCTCCAATTCTTCTTTCTGTCTCTGTTTAAAATCCTCGACGTGTGGTAAAGAAGGAGAAGGTGGCGAAGGTACTGGTACCGGAACAAATTCTTGCGAAGAGAGAAAATCTACTAAATCCCAATTAAAATCGACCTCTTCTGGAAGTAGCGCTGTGTTAACTTTGGTATCCGCTGCTATGCCATCGCTTCTCGTCTCCACAGACGGTGCACCCCAATTCATTGTCTTCTTAGTTTCCGTCATGTTTCACAAAACAATGTCGCATCGATTCACTGCGCACAGACGCTAGCGTACCTATATAGGGAATGTGACGTCACATGTAGCTCTTTTCGGATTGGAAGACAGACTCCGCGAAGTGACTGAATTTTGTAATGCGTGTTGGGATTGGTGAACAATCTCAATCCGTTTCGATCCGGTCTTCCACTATAAATAAACGCGGTTCACTTCATTCCCTTCACCTGTTCTCCTTACAAAATATGGACCAACGTTGAATCCTCTACTTTCGTATCGTCGTTATTTTTCCGTACGGACTTACCCATGTACGTTAAATCAACATGGACCATTTTCCAGATCACCGAGACGACTGTTTGGAAAAGAGGATGCTATGTGGAGAGACAGAGCTGTCTGAAGCGAGTCCTCATCTACGGTCCAGAGGTTAGACAAAGTTTGAGAAAGAGAAGAAGATCAGTGCGATGCCCTCTGTGTTAACGAAATGGTGTTAACATAAAACACAAGAAAAGGCCATTTTCAGGGCCACTTTCATATGCCTCGAAAAGATATTTATTCTTTCTTGCCTATATATGTGTTGTATGATTTGGGTATGATAGACTGATGTTCATCAGTCTATGGAAACGAACGCGAATGCATAAAACACACACTATACTATCCACAGAAAGGGACGCGAATGCATAAAACTTTGTATAGGGACAATAGGAATGGAACAGGTGGGATGACGTCACGGTACTTGCCACATTGTTGCAAGTGTCCAGTACCATGACGTCACCCTACCTGTTCCTATCTAAAATTCCCGTTGACGCTAAAGTGCCCAGGGGTGTGCCATTTGACGCTAAAAAATCTTGACGCTAAAGTGCCGCAGGGGTGTTTTTAATGTATTTTCCTACTGACGCTAAGGTGCCCCACTATACAACTTATATGCAGTAGTGTTACAACCTGAAACCTAACATTAAATATATTTGTTATAATATATCATGTACACAACCCTTTGAAAAATGTATACGTATTCTGTAGAATATCATCTGTTAAGTATTATTGTTTTATAAATCAATATTGATAACTTGACCGGACGACTTAAATTGAGAATGTCGTTGTGCAATGCATATATTTTTTAGCATAAAAAAACGTATATGAATATTTTAAATAGAACGAGCAAGGTATGTCAGTTTGTGTTTTCTCTCATATATATATGTACGTTACGAAGTATGATTATTTTCTCTCAAAGAATATCAAGATAGTTTGTTTAAATTTAGGGTTTGTTTTTTTTTCCCCTAAACCTATTCCTAAAACCTATCTTACATAGTATCTACTTGTTGTTTGAAGAAAAAGAACTTGTTCAAACTATTGTTAAGTTGGGCCGAATTGTCTTTGGGCCAAATTGACTATAATCCGGAATAAATGATACAATTTTCCCCATCTCCTCACCCTATTCGATACCACAGCTTGAATCCACTTTTTCTGGTAAAAAAAGGGTCTTACGGAAAAGAAAGAACCCCATTTCCCATCATCACTCTTTTGGTTACAGCCATATGCAACACAGTGCACCATATTTGCTGTACAAAAGCACGATCGTAAGATATATCAGATAGACATTTACGTGGGGAAATTAAACACTTGAATGGCTAGGTTGAATAGAAGGGATAAATGTACCTCATATCCGTTTTTGGCACTCGGAAACAATCGATTGTTTACGGAGATTGCCGAATAATTTTTTCATTTAAAAAAGCGGATTTTTAAGTCTAATTAAACATTTTTATGGTGTGCATACATAACAAATGCGTTTTGTTTATCACCATAATAATATCACACGTTTGTACAATATAGGCGGCCACTGACCTTCAAATATAAACTACAATATTGCAGATTTACACCGTCTAATCTTGGTATTAAGAGCAGTCGAGATGTTTAAACAAATTTTAAAAATATCATGATGTGTGAAATCTTTTCAAGAAATTTCCTTCTCCTAGATTTTAGAAGGTCAGATGGAGATTCATTAATTAATAACATAACAGAACTACTGAGTCATGACTAAGTGGTAGGCTTGCTTCACAAGCCGGTGTGGGGTTTAGTATGGACAAACAGAACCGGAATTACTATTTTTAAAAAGTTTTAAAATGGCGGGAAAGGAGAGCGAAGCTGTGCTAGGAAAAGAAAACACGAATTCTGACAGTAATCAGGACTCGGTAAATGAAGAGGTAAAGAGTGTAGAGGAATCTTCGAACGATAAAATATTCAAAGTGCCACCAAATCCACAGAAAAGCGACGTTCAGGCAAATGATAAGCTGCTGAAACTACCATTGAGCCGAGTGAAAAGCATTATGAAAAGCGATCCGGACGTTACATTGGCAAGCCAGGAAGCAGTGATATTGCTTGCAAAGGCCGCAGAACTTTTCATACAGATGTTGTCTAAAGATGCAGTCGGAAGTACTGTTCAGGGCAAAAGGAAAACTTTGCAGAGAAAAGACTTGGATCATGTTTTGGACACTAGGGACTCGTACTTGTTTTTGGAAGGCACGCTCGATTGAAGCATAAAAGCCGGATTGTACAACACAGTGGTTCTTCGTTCCATATTTCAGTCATCGTGTGTGTTCATGCAGAACATATTTTGACACTATTGCAATTTTAAAGAATGTGTTCGGACTTGTATAAATAATGCATTTAAGAATAAAATAAAAACTACAATTACGTATGACATGTTATGAAAATGTAAAAAAAAAAAAATATGCAGGCAACAATGGGCTAATCCCACATATTTAGTACAGTGAAACATTTGGTATACTCTGGAAGAGGTGTCGCTAGGATTGTAAAACTAGGAGTCCAGGACTCCCATTTTGGTAAAAATCTGAGTCCCACCAGCAAAAGTAGTCCGGAGTTTCCTCTGACCCTTGCCACCCCATTTTTGATATTTGGACATTTATGTTGGGGTGTAGAGTCAGAGTCCATTCCCTATTGAAAAGTTGGAATTCACCTACACCATTTGGTGTCGGCATAGGGTAGCCGCTTACTAACCGGCCTAGCAAACTTGAATGAATTTTCATCGAGATATACCTGCATGAAATCAATAGGAATATGATTTTTTTTCTCAGATATTGCAAGTATAGCATTTGTTATATCTTTAATCTGCTGACAGACTAGCCAAAACTATAGCGTTGATGAAATTTGACCTGGAACTTGCCATTTGCATTCCGAGTCACATGACTACACGAATCTCACGACCCACATGTCAATGACTTCAGAGTTCAAATAGTCAATTGATATCAACAATTGACCATTTCTAATGTTGCTGAAGGAAATCAAATTGAACATATAAATGAAAGTCACATAATATTTATAGAAAAATAACTTCTAAAAAGATTTATTCTGGAAACAACGACCAGAAATCTGTAAATGTTGCAGCAGCTTGACAAAAAAAAAACATTCAACAAGCGGAGAGCACAGGTCAACGCGGTAGTCACGTGATACCAACAAAATACATCGCTGACACATGCTTAGTACTTGAAGAATCTGGTTTTCTCCACCTTGCTGCGATACAGACAGGTTTCTAGTTGTTGTTCTTAGAATAAATATGTTGAGAATTAAGTGTGCATTATATTTATGTACAAGTATTACGTGACTTTTAATTAATATTTTCGAATTCTATGTACAACAACTGTCCAAATGGTTTATTGTTGATATCACATGACTATTGGACTTTTAATGTCATTGACATGTAGGTTGCGAGATTTGTGTAGTCATGTGACTTAGAATGCAAATGGCGAGTTCCAGGTCAAAATTCTTCAACGCTATAGTTTTGGCTAGTCTGTCAGCGAATTAAAAGATATAACAAATGCTATACTCGCAATATCTGAGAAAATAAATCCTATTCCTATCAATTTAATGCAGGTATATCTCAATGAAAGGTCGTTAAAGTTTAGGCCGGTTAGTAAGCGGCTACCTTATGCTGACACCAAATGGTGTCAGCAAATTCCCACTTTTCTATAGGGAATGGACTCTGACCCTACACCACAACATAAATGTCCAAATATCAAAAATGGGGTGGCAAGGGTCAGAGGAAACTCGGACTACAGCAAAAGTTACAGTCCCCTTTCAGAAAATGTTGAACTTTGTAGACTGTAGAAGAACTGCTGGTTGCCACTGAGTTTTAATTTTCCACATTCTTTATAACACTGACATGTAAGTCTTGTTTGGCCTTCAAAGTGAGACTGAATTTTGTCAATCCAAGGAAAGATCTTATTCCAAACACTAAGCCAGGCATCACACATTGTCTTACGCTTGGCTATTCTCCCATCCAAACTATCAGTTCTAGCAACTTTAGCACTCTTCTGAATCTCATTAAAATCTTTGTCAGTTTGCCATTTAACCCCAAAATACTTATCCAAATTTGCAACTGACATTTTCTCCAAGTCATGATTTAGAGGTCGCATGCACTGTTTATTCGGTTACAAACAAATGAACACAATAATGAAAGCTAAAGTTCTGATATACTCTTATAATAACCACATGTACATCTCTGGGTCTTTCTGCCTCTGAATTCAGTCACTGTAAATATCAGTACATGTTCCAACCCAGTCAGTTAGTCAAAGTCTTTGATCTTGCAGCCCAGCTATTGCATCGTGTTCTTTTGATGTACTTGATCAAAAATTTGCATCCAGATATGCATAATTAAGTGTTTCTGAGACCTCTGTCTGGTCTTGCCCTTCATCTTGTCTTAAAATTCTCCAGTTATGTTTTCATGTAATTTTTAAAAAGTAATCTTTGTACATCTTAGAAGTGAATGTCAGCATGTCGTTAATCTAACAAAATATTGTTACATCTAATTCAAAAATTACAGGCAAGGAGTGTTTTTATTTTTATTTATTTTTTTGTTCTTGTTTTCCGAGTTTAAGGCCTGAATGGATCAAGTTGGAGTCGGTTACTTGAATGAGTTGGATAGTGATTTTTTATGATTAGAAGCTGGTGATAAAATTTCATTGTAAAATTATGATGTTGAAAATTACTTGTCCTTTTGCAACTGTTAAAGGGAACATTTAATAGCATTTGGGAAAGATGTATTTTGTCTAAATTATTTAACCGAGCTAAAACATAAAGAGGATCATGATGTTGGAAGCACAAGATAGTCACCTTGCATTTCATTTTCATGTAGTATTTACCAATATTTAAAGATGTAGTTGTCATACTGTTTCATACAACTGCACAAAGAGGCAGAGAACAAAGACATGGATACAAATATTATACTGATAAAATTGTTAGTGATATTTGATCTTATACTATGGACATAATGAACATTTGAAATAAATCATAAAGAAACAAAGTAAAGCTTCATGTTCCTCGTAGCAGATAGCATGACATATAAAACACTTTATGGAACTAAGATAGATTGTTTGCCAGAGTATATACAGAAATCATACTGAGACTGTTTGGCAGACTCATTCAAGGAATTCAGTTTGGTTGCTTGTAATGTGTATAAATTTGGTACATGAGCTATGTATACATAGGTAGAAAAATCATATTTCAAGCCAAAAGGCAGTTATATTGCTTGTAAAGATTGATTATGAATAATGTGATTGCTTTTTTAAAAGCAACATAATGCTAATTACTGCAAAAATGTTCATTTACACCATTAACAGTGCTCGGTATGTGCTTATTTAGTATTATGCATACATAAAGTCTCATACTTGTCGAGTATGTTTTTGTTCATAGAAATTGTTTAATATGCCTACAGTAAATTTTTGCTTGGAGAAATTATTAAGTCAGCATTTAGTATCATATGAATGTAAGACTGTGATATGGTATTGTCTTTGATGCATGAATATCCATTTACTGAGCAGCAGTTAAATATTTTTTCTTTCCTTTATAATAAAAAGTGATTGTTCCTGAAATTTGTGTCTTAAAAAGGAAGAATGTTTATTTCACTCTTTCATGTTCATAATAATGCAAGCAGGTTGAAAGCAAACTTTACAAAGAGATTCTAATCATGTACAAGTGTACTTAGAAAGTTGAGTGGTGTTTGGTAAATTGAGTCTACCCATTATTTGCTACTGTGGCCTTTTGGTGTTCTACTTTGATGTTTTCAGACAGTACCTGTATTTTTTGTATTTTGGATACCTGAATTTATTGTAACAATGTTTTAATATACTGTCATTAAATATTGTTTTATATAGTATTCCTTTATTTTGCTGATACTATTATGTGTAAAAGTGGTGCAAAAATTACTCCAGGGGAGCTCACAAGATCGCTTGTTGTCTGTCCTTCATAGGTTGCCCACAAGGTTGTTGCTACATGTCTTTAATTATTTGCAGAATACTGCTCCAGTGGCCTAGTGGTTAAAGCATCCACCTCAAACGTGGGAGTTCATGGGTTCAAACCCAGGCAGAGTCATACCAAAGACTTATTATAAAATGGTACTTACAGCTGCCTCGCTAGGCACTCAGCATTAAGAGGGTAGTGTTAGAAGTGGTCGTCCTGGTGTCAGGATAATGTGACTGGGTGGGACTTGATGCTACATGTCTGTGGCATGATGCTCCAGTGCTAGACATCGCTATAAACTGCTACACTGCAAATATCATAGTGATATGACTGATATTTGTTTAAAGCTACATTAAAAATCTATATCACACACACATTACTTGCAGATTTGCAATGAAACTTTAGAGACACTTTTGTGCCAAGGTCTAGTTGGGGCAATATGAAAATGGCACCACTGGGACAACTAGTATGGCTGTTATGAAAAATGTATTATAGCTATTTCTCCTGAACTGATGGTCATATTGACAAGTGATTTTCACTAAAAGACTTCATAATGATGGTCATATTGACAAGTGGTTTTCACTAAAAGACTTCATATGATGGTTATATTGACAAGTGATTTTCACTAAAAGACTTCACATGATGGTCATAGTGACAAGTGATTTTCACTAAAAGACCTCATATGATGGTCATATTGACAAGTGATTTTCACTAAAAGAATTCATATGATTTCTAGTTTGTCCAAAGTGCAAATTTTGAAAATTGTGCTATTGCTAATCACAAACATTGTCTTTTTGACATGGAGTTTTCACCCAGTTGTTTCTAAAGAAAAATTTTTCCAACCTGGCATCCCATACAACTGCTATGATGGCCAAATTTAAAAATTTTGTTTTTGCCATTGCTTTTGAACAGACGTTCTTATAGACATAGATTTTCTTTGTAATACTTCTTTCGATATCTAGCTGGTCCTAAATGAAAATTATATTGTACTGATTACACCTCCAGTATGGCCACCATGTAGGCCATTTTGAAAATCTTGTTATTGCTACTCCTAAATGGCTGGTCATATGAGCATGGGAATTTCACGAAAAGACCTCTGATGATGTCTAGTTGGTCCTAAATGGTGCCAATCTGATTTTCCATCCAGTCTCCTGACCTGGCCATAAAGCCAAATGAGCTTATGATATGGTCCTTGCACATCATATATTGTACAGTTCACAGTTGACTTCTCATTAACCTGCTTGACAAATTTGAAATTCAGCATCAGATATGGCCATCTTTACTTAAAATAGAGAAACCTTTGACTGATTTCAGGAGTCAAAATCTAGATTTGAAATTTAGGGATAACTGACTTCCTCTTTTGGACAGAACAGGGAGAAGTGACAGCTGAACAGGGAGAAGGGGGAACAAAGCATTTAAATGCAATGTGTGTGTGTTTGTTTTCATTCTCTTATGTGAACTCTCTGAAACAGTATGCATATTTGCATTTAACATTAGTTTTAAGGAATACTTTATTTTCAAGTAGAACATTTAGTATGTATAACATGTGTAGTGTGTTTAAACATTATCATATTCACACGCAGTGTATTTTGGCTGTATAACTTAAAAAGAGAGCAATAGAAGCTATATTAATATAATATAATGAATTTTAACTGAGTAACTAGTTCAGAGTTTTGAATTGCATGTTAGTAAAAATGCTTAATCTATTACCCTTAATCAAGAATTTGTTCTTTACTTTCTGAACGTTCACTATAAAATGTCACGTGAAAAGATTTCTGAACTTGGTTGAAACATCCCCCTGCACCATGTACATGAGAGCAAATACATGTGTCTTCAGATCATGCTGTTCATCATATGATGCTCTTCATCTTAATTTCATTGTTGCCAATAAAACATTACTATATCTCTTCATAGACAATAAAACTGAAGCATTCAAGTCAGTAGATAAATGAACTTCTCTTTCCAACTGGATCAACACAGCCAATATGTGAGTGCATGTTTTGGGTTTTTTTGGAGAGGGATTTCTTACTGTAACCATTCACTTCATAGCGTCGTTACAGCAGTCCAGTGATAGGATTGCAAATTTAAGGTTTTATTATTTGTCTGCGTACTAGTAATAACATTGGGCATTGGTTAAATAGTATTTGCTTCACCGCTTTTTTTTTTAATTTTCACAATAATGAGTGAAGTCAGAAAACAACTTTGACATTATAGCAATTCGAATTCCACAACATAGCAACATAGCATTTTCCTATACATTTCTGACCCACATTATTGCATTTAAAAGCAAAATCTTCAATAACAATATTTAGATTTTGCTTTTTATGAAATGTGTATTTTTCTGAATATGTTTGCCCAATTTATAAAAGTGGTACTTCCCAGACACAGCAATGTCTGCCATTATTTCTCCACGACAGGTTCACTTACAGTTTCAAACTGATTTTATGAAGAAAGTAATGTACATGCAGCAGTTAGAATATTCATTTAATTGATTCTTTTCTTAAAACACAATTGGTGACAGATGGGACACTAATATCTGTTGTAGTTATAGGGACGGACACTGACTTGTGGTGACATTCCAGGTGTCCTCCATCTGCTTCCGGCATTAATTTTCTAGGTCATTTGAGCTTTGCAGTTGAGGGTATGCCAACGGGTTTGGTCAAGTGATGTTTTTTTTTTTTCTCGCTCCAATGGATTGAGGCCACACTGCTTAATGCAGTCTTTCAGGGTGTCTTTGTAGCACTTGTGTGGTTGGCCTTGCTTTTGTCCATTATGTGCCAATTCCACAAAGATCTGTTTCAGGTAGTGGGTTTCATCAATTCTGATGACATGGCCTGACCAGCGAAGTAGGGCCATGATCAGCATTGACTTGATAGCTGTTGCCTTGTCTTTAGCCATGATTTCAAGGTTGGTAACCTTACTTTGCCAATGGCTCCCAAGGATAGAGTGGAGAGTCAGCATATGGAATTTCACCAGCTGCTTGATGAATCTGCAGTATACAGTCTAGGTCTGACAGCCATAGAGCAGGGAGGTGAGGACCACTGCATTCTCCTTCAACTTGGTGGATATGTGTTATGGTGTCGGTGTGATATGTGATATGATTCCCCACCTCTTTGGACCATGCTTTGGCCACCGTTATCTAAGAGATGCTTGACCACGGTGGTATTGCCTGGGTCGAGCAAAACATAAAAGATTAAATTAATGGATGGAGTAATGGAGATCTGAGCAAAGATATTGAATAGGACAACAAGAGCCCCTGTAATTAATTATAACAATTAATCAGTTATGTGAATAAAATGAAATTGAATGGCATTTCAATGCGACACTTTCTCTTAGAAATTGAATTACAAAATTTATGCGAAATGCAATTAGCAGTCCTATTATACTCATAAAAATTTCATCACATCAATCAAGTGAAAGATTGAACTCCGATTGCTGGCATGTCAGCATAACCTGGTTGTTTCTGGTCCTTTCCAAATCACTGTTGGTGACAAGTCATTGTTACCATATTTCTTTTCCTTCTCTCTCTCTCTCTCTCTCTCTCTCTCTCTCTCTCTCTCTCTCTCTCTCTCTCACCAACCTCTTTGACTTCTCAACCACAACTTGGCTGTCTGCTGTCTGTTCCCACTATGTGGTGCACAGGTATGGAGCTATTTGTTTCCTCTGAGCATTTCAGAGACTGGCTCTTTCTATGCAGCCTAATCTCTCTTTCCATCCCTCAACTTCTTCCAGATACCCATGGACAGTTTTAACGTGAAAAGTACTCTTTACTGATCTCTGAGGCAGCTCGCCCTTCCACAGAAAAACTTGGACTGCCGAATTTCGCAAGGGAAATTACTTAAAGCAGTGAATTTCGTATGAGAAACACACCACCTCGTTTAGCTTAGTCAATCAGGATTAACATTCTCCTATCGCCAAAACTCTACCACTCCCATTGAAATCAAAATAATTCTCTCTAGTTCGCATTTACTAAAAATTCTCCTACCGCCAAAACTTTACCACTCCCATTGAAATCAAAATAATTCTCTCTAGTCCGCCTTTACTAATAATACCTATTATGGAAAATACAATTTTTATAACACCTATTTCAAATGGCCCAAAATTTCCCAAAGCTAATCAGGCTTTGTTACGTGACTAAGGCTCGTACAAAGTAACAAAGAAAAGAGTGAAGCCAACAAGCTTTGTAAATTTAACAAACTAATTTATTTCCCTAGAAAACAAGGTATAAATATGAAAAAGGACTTACAGTTTATGAATATAATCCAAAAATTAATCCTTGAATTTAAAAATATAAGTCCTATCACTAAAGAGTTCTAAATGAATTGAAGTTCGAATCCCGACGAAGTTCCAAGCTGGAGGACGATGACGTTAGATGAGGTCGTTGTACTGATGTCAACTGTTCCTCGTTGAATCACAACTTATAATGTTCCAGTTTAGAATTCGAGAATAAATTTCCACTAAATGTCTTTGTTCAAGAATTTTGATGAAGAAGAGCACTTGTATGTTTTCTAGAGTGAATAAGTTATTAAATCCAAAAAAATAGAAGAATTTTAAATCAACTGGCATCAACATTGAAAAAAAAAAACACCTTGAGCTCTAAAGGTGCAGAATACGACTGACTAAATCTCTACAAAATATCTGTTTTAACCCGCGAATTTAGATCACATGATGACCCACGTGACGGGGCTACGTGATTACTTAATTCGAGCAACGCAATAAGGTATATGCCGATTAGCACGTAAGCCTCTATAGCCTTAACTAAGAATCTGATTCCCACACTGGAAATGAATTTTTTTAAAAAAAGCTGTTTACAACAGAGCTAACACCTGGGCTGAACATGACCTTGGTAATAACCAATCATTTTCACTCTGTTTATCAATCTCTGAAACAAGGTCAGCTAAAAATAAAATGTAGCAATAGTTTTGCGTTCAAATCAGGCTAAAGAACTGAACTGAACTTACAGGGGAAAAAATGTCAATTTCAGTAAAGAAATTATCATTACAATAAAATGTAATGAAACAAAAATAAAAAAAGAATTTTAAAACGAATACACAAGTAATTAATTACATATACGTAACAGGCTTGTCTCTACTTTATAATTGTCTCCACTTGACCCTACCTTAACATATCTATCTGATCATGCCTCCAAACAAGAGAGGTTGACCATCACAAGATACCAATCTATTACGAGCCTATCCCATAAGTCAATCTTAATGGTTACGTCACACGGTGACCACGATAAAATGTGCTGTGACAAAACTTTGCATCATTACAATATGGTAACATTGAGGTGGTCGGCTAATCTGTTGCGAAGCCTTCCTAGTGACTGACTTGTTGTACCAATTCTTGCGGAGATCGTGTCAAGCGAACCATCACTGGAGATGACACTGCCTATGTATTTCAAGCTGTCCACAGTTTTCAGTTGAGTGACGTCAATGGTGATGACTGGTTGAGGCGCACATGTGCTTGGGGATGGTTGTAAAAGATCTTCATCTTTGCCAAGGCTAATTGTGAGGCCGAATAGCTTGGAGGCTTTGGAGAATCTTGTTCAACATTGCCGGTCACTTGTCTTGTGCTCCTCGAGGGCAGTCATCAGCAAACAGTGTCTTCGTTTTTGCAGTGATTCGTCGCAGGTCGAAGAGTGAACCGTCAAGCTGGTATCTGATATACATTCCCTCTTCCAGATTCTGGGCCGCGTGATTGAAGACTTCATGGTCACAACTCAGTATTTAGGTTTACCCTCGCACTCGTCAGTATACGTGTATTATAACGTATCGGATATTAGCACTGTTTGAGATTAAGTAATGAATGATGATATATTATGCATCATTAGAAGGTGTGCTGCCAACCATAGGTGGACCATATCTTCCATCGTGAAGATCACGACTTAACAGTTTAAGTTTTTGGTCACACTTTCCTTCCTGGTCGACAATCTTAGATCTAGTTGGTATTTACGGATACTTAGGGATACTGTTTGGTATACTTACATATCAGTATTAGAAGGTGTGACGTATACCACATTGGTGGACGGATTTTTAAGGCCAAGGTCAGCGGTAAATATATACAGTTTTCGTCACACCCTTGCTGCTTTTTAACTTTACAGCCCTTTCTACTCTATTATTATTATTATTATTATTATTATTATTATTATTAGTCAATTCTTCACTGTATTAATCACAAGTAGCCCCCACCCCCATAATTATTTTACACTGTTGTATGTTGGTGACATAGTTGCCTTTGCCGAAACTGCTACTCAGCTTCAAAGAATTGTAAATAGACTAAAAGAATATTGCAACATCGATCTGGAAACTAAATATAAACATGAAAAAAGAACCTGAACTGGTAGTTTTTCGAAAAGGGGGATATTTGAAACGATATAAAATTTGGTATTTTGGTGATTGCGTGATAGAGACAGTATCTTATTATAGATATCTTGGCTGTTTTTCTCTTCTAAAAATTCATGGCATCTTTAGCATTTTATATAATACCTAATTGAGTTTTACAAAAATATTATAAAGCCATTTATTTAGGAATCTGTGGCATGTAATAAAACCAACGATAAATTATTTAAGATAATAACTTGGCTTTCCAGCAACAATTAAATAAAGCATTTGTAAAATTAAACAAATATAGTGGGATTCCAAAATATGTTTCTTCTGTCATTCCAATCCATACCCAGAAAATCGTGTATAAGATTCTCGTTATACCACATATCAATATTTTTTCCAGTTTTGGTGCATTCTGCCGAAGTCTTGAATTGATAGGCTTCAGAAACAAATATCACAACATGCGCATAATTTTAAATTGTCATTTCCGAACTCACCTTGTTCATCAGCTCAGAGTAGTGTAAGGAGACGATTGCACCTCAATGGTGCTTCCATGCAAAAAGAAAATGAATACTGAAAATAGGGACGAGAGGAATTTAACATGGTGGGGTACTATAGGGAAAAGGGGAAATGAACATAGGTGACGTCACAGAACTGGACACAAGGGAAAAATGGTAACAATGTTGCAAGTGGCTGACCTCAGTAGGGCAGTGAATAAGTAACAATGTTTGAGTTGACCTCAATACGCGTTGCTGTAGTTAGGTAGGTAGGTGAAATGGATTTATACGGAGAGAAGGGTTTTATAGGGACAAACAAATCATAGACATAGAACAAACAACTAAACATAGACATCCACTAACAAACAAACACAACAGTAGTATAGTGGGTTACCGTAGCGACAATGGGAATTAGCATTACAGACCCCCCCTGGGCCAGTATAGCGACAAGAAAGTAGGTCAACACCCTGGGCCAGTATAGCGACAAGAAAGTAGGTCAACACCCTGGGCCTGTATAGCGACAAGAAGTAGGTCAACACCCTGGGCCTGTATAGCGACAATGGCAATTTTGTAGAGCGGTGACTAGGAGACTGTGGGTTTGTAGAGCGATAAGCGACAGGTGGCATGTTTCTTTTTTTAGTAGAGGAAGGGTATATATATATATATATATTCGTTTAGGGGGAGACCAAATGAAAATTAAGATCTTTTCGAGGTATTGGAAGTGGCCCTGAAAAGGGCCGTTGTTTGTTATGTGATGTTAACACTATTCTGTTAACATACAGGACATCGCATAGGTCTTCTTATCTTCCTCAAATTTCTCAAAGTTTGTCTTAAGCTGTGTCTCACTTCTGGTCCGTAGATGAGAGTCCGCTTAAGACAGCCTTGTCTTTCCACATAACATCTTCTTTTCCAAAGAGTGGCCCCGGTGATCCGGATGACAGTCCATTTTGTTTTCACATACATGGGTAAGTCTGTACGGAACAGCATTGAGGATACCAAAGTAGAGGATTCTACGTCGATCAACATCTTCTCTGTGACGAGAACAGGTGAAGGGAATGAAGTGAACCGCGTTTATTTATAGTGGAAGACCGGATCGAAACGGATTGAAAGGGTTCACCAATCCCAACACGCGTTACAAAATTCAGTCACTTCGCGGAGTCTGTCTTCCAATCCGAAGAGAGCTACCTGTGACGTCACATTTCCTATATAGGCACACTAGCGTCTGTGCGCAGTGAATCGATGCGGTAGTGTTTTGTGAAACATGACGGAACCTAAGAAGACAATGAATTGGGGTGCACCGGCTGTGGAGATGAGAAGTAATGGTACAGCAGCAGCTACCAAAGTGAACACAGTGCTACTTCCCGAAGAGGTTGATTTCAACTGGGATTTAGTAGATTTTTTATCTTCTTCCCAAGAATTTGTTCCGGTACCAGTACCTTCGCCACTTTCTCCTTCATTACCACGTGTCGACGATTTTAAACAAAGACAGAGAGAAGAATTGGAGAAATTTTTACAGCAGCAGAAAGAAGCAGAGCAAGCATTTCTTCTTGAACAGAAACAGCGAGAAGAAGAAGAAGAGGCAAGAAGGAAACAACAGGAAGAAGAAGAAGCAGTAGAGAAGAAACAAAGTCTAGGAGAGAAGGAGAACAGCGAAAGTCAAACGGTCACGGTACTCTTGGACATTTTGGCCGAGTTAAGAAGTCTGAAACAAATGTATCAGACTTCTTTATTACGACCCAAGAGAAAAAGACCTTCCCGAGCCAAACAACCTAACCCTGTGACTACACCACAGATACCACCTCTAGTGATATCTACTAAATCATTGACAGGAGCAAGTCCACAAGTAGGCCTTGGCCGTGGCAAAGGCTTAAGACAGTTAAAGCGAATTGATTCTCGTTCCTGAGTTTGTTCTAAGGAAAAAACAAACACTCAACAGTCCTTTTCAGGGCTACCCAATACTCTCGAAAAGAGTGACTATTCATTTTGCCAAAATCAATTAAAACTCAAAATCCCTTCTTTAACCCTATGATGTACGTGTTGTGAGTGTATGAGTGTAGGTCCTTATTATTTCTAAATAATGAAAACCAAGAGACACTTACGTTTTTTCAGTTTGGTCTATTCTGTTACAAATTTTTTACAATTCAATATCACAACATAACACAACACTTTTAAAAAAGTTCATAGATTTCTTCTGTGTCTTTTTTCTTTCACTCTCTCTGTTTTTTCAATTTCTTCACTTTTACACTTTTTTCCTCTTCTTCGTCTTCTTCTTCCTCACATTTTTCTCGTCTTCTTTTCTTTTCTGTCTTCTCTTTCTGAACGTGTCTGGGTTCTTCTTTTGTCAAGGCTACCTCTGTTTCTTCTTCCTCCTTCTCCTGCTCCTGTTGTTTCTTAGGGCACTCTGAAGACCAATGTCCTTTCTCTTGACAATGATAACAGGTATCTTGACTTTTGTTTCTTTTGACACTGGCCTTGCTTCTTTGACGGTCTGGACATTCTGTAGCCCAATGCCCTTTCTTTTGACAGATATAGCAAGTATCTTGACTTTTATCTCGAAAGGAAGGAGAGTAGTCCGTCGGCTTGTCTGAAGAAAACTTTCTTATCACACCTCGCAATGCTCTAATCAGAAGTTCTATCTGTGTGGGTTCTTCCATTGTGCTGGTCAGCTTGAGAGCGAAATGAATACTGAGAGGGAGTCACTAGCCCTTTATATATGCCCTGGTCTGACATAGATATATAGGGGTTCATGGTGTTTCACAGGTAGTCATTTGACTTTTTTTTTTTTTTTTGAAACGATCGCATCATTTCGAAAAGAAAGAAGAAGAAGAAAGTAAGAGGCAGAAACGTGCTTTATCGCCTCGCACAGTAGCTGAAGTCTTGGCACAAATTCATGCCAGCGATTTTGAAGATGAGATGAGTGAACCAGAATCGAAGCCTAAAGAGTCTACACCAAATCAAAGTCCATTACCACCCGTAACCCCTGAAAAGTACTACCATATTCGGGAGACGGACAAACGCTCTTCCAGAAAATTTAGAACCACAGCCTACACGTACGCAGTGAAATTTAAAGATTTCAAGTCTGACGTACCCTTGGAAAAAGCAGAAGGGTTCATCACCGATGTGTGGGATTCTTTGTTAACCACACTAAAACGGCAATGTCGAGCCAAAGAAGACGATCGCTTGAGACTTTCTATTCATCACGACAATTTGAAGTCTCCCGCTTGGATCGAGTTTAGCAGCCCAGCAGAATTGACATCTTCCAAAGTCATCGACAAGATTCAACACGTGCAACAATCCAACGACAAGTTTCACATCACCGACGGAAAAGCGACACTGCACATGACCCACGTGTCTCTTCCCCAAGGGACAGGTAAAAAAAAGTTGATGTTGGTAGACAACTTGCGTAACCTCAAGCGTAGTCTCGTCCAAATTAACAATCCAAAAGACAAGATGTGTTTAGCCCGCGCCATCGTGGTGGGACAAACGTATGCCAACAAGA
The DNA here is from genome assembly GCA_016617855.1 of Megalonaias nervosa. Taxonomy (NCBI): domain Eukaryota; kingdom Metazoa; phylum Mollusca; class Bivalvia; order Unionida; family Unionidae; genus Megalonaias; species Megalonaias nervosa. Next base: position 5,837 of record JAECUM010008145.1, on the reverse strand, counting down.
ACGATACGGTAGAATGGAAAAGAGCCTGGAAAACTATTCAACAATCGGACCGAGCCAAACAACGAAAAGAAGCAGAACTCCTGTGACAGCAAGCGGGGTTAGCTAAAGACACACCCTGTGGCATTCCTGAAATGCAAAAGTTGCAAGACGTCTTGGCTCCACGTTACACCTTGAAAGTTCACCCTCAAGAAGTGCGCGGACCTCTGTTGTTTCGAGGTCAAGATTTTAAAGACGGAAAATACATTCACGCCTATCATCACGATGAACATTTTGATGCCATTACCAGTATCACTGCATTCCTGTCATACACTTATTACTGTGAGAAATGTGACTATGGCTATAACAATCGAGAGCAACACAAGCATTGTGGATCGAAATGCTCAGGATGTTTAGCTTCTACACCCTGTCTGGACGAAGCACAAGAACGAGTGCATTGCTCTGTTTGTCAGCGCACGTTTGTCAGTCCTGCCTGTTACCAACAACACCTAAAGACGCAAGGTTCACAGCAGAAATGTGCTTGTCAGCTCTTGAGATTGTGCCCTACTTGTGGACAAGGCATACGTACCAACAATGCTAAGGCGCACGTCTGTTCAGGAAAGAAGCGATGTCACATTTGTCGCCAAACCGTGGACTTGGAACACCAATGCTACATTCAAAAATACCATTCCAAACATGAAGAAGAAGAAGAGAATGACCAGAAGAAGAAAGGGAATTTCATCTTTTTCGATTTCGAATGCATGCAAGAGACTGGCATTCACATTCCTAATTTCTGCGTGGCTCACCGAGCGTGCGAGAAGTGCATCCAAGAGTCTATCTTGACTCATTGCCCTTACTGCAGCAAGATTCCTGGAGGACGTGAAAAAATCTTTCGGGGATCGAACACACTGGCCGATTTTGCCCAATGGATCTTAAACCCTATCGACGAGACGTGGAGCCAAGAAGATATCGAACGTTACGGAGATTGTCATCGCCATGCCACGGTGATGGCTCACAATTTCTCGGGATACGATGGACAATTTCTGTTGAGATACTATACGGAACAAAGTACCGAACGTCCGAAAGTCACTTTGAACGGAGTCAAAATCATTTCCATGCAAGTGGGACAAGTACAGTTTAAAGATTCAATGAGTTACTTGGCTATGCCTTTGAGTCGCATGCCTAAAACGTTTGGCATGACAGAAATGGCCAAAGGCTATTTTCCACACTTTTTCAATACCGAAGCTAATCAACACGCTGTTCTACCCCATTTGCCTGAGGCTCACTACTACGACCCCGACAACATGCGTACCGAACAACGAGAAGCTTTCTACGCATGGTACCAGACTCACGCTTCGGACCCTTTTGACTTTCAAGAAGAAATGTTAAAATATTGTCGTTCCGACGTAGACATTTTACGTCGCTGCTGTGGAAAAATTTCGAGAACTGTTCATGGAACACGGAGGGATCGATCCTTTGAAAGAAGCTTGTACCATTGCCAAAGCGTGTTCCTTAGTGTATCGTCAACGATTCATGCCCGAAAACACCCTAGCTGTCATCAGTCCTCAAACGACCAATTTTGTCAAACGTCAATACTCAGTCAAAGCCCTACGCTGGTTACATTACTTGTGTGAGAAGGAAGACAAATGGATCCAACACGCTCGCAACGGAGGAGGCGAAAAGACCATCGGAAGGTATTCAGTAGACGGCTGGGACTTAGAAAACCCTCAAATCGTGTACGAGTTTAACGGGTGCTTATTTCACGGATGTCCCATCTGCTACCCTCAACGTAACACGACAAATCAGTTTTTACAACGGACCATGGAAGACTTGTACTAGGCCACTTGTCAGCGGCGCTTGAAGTTAGAAGAGCAAGGATACCAAGTAGTGGAAATGTGGGAACACGAGTACGATCAGCGATTGAAAACCGATCCCGAGTTTAAGCGCATCGTGGAAAGTTACAAGCTGGTGGACCCTCTGAACCCGCGGAACAGTTTGTACGGAGGGCGGACGAATGCCACCTGTTTGCTGTACCAAGTGGACGAGGAGAAAGGAGAAGAAATCAAATACTTGGACGTGTGTTCTCTGTATCCGTACGTGTGCAAATATTGTCACTTTCCCGCAGGGCACCCACAATTGCTGACGGAACACATCGACGCGGACAATATTCGACAATACGAAGGATTGATCAAGTGTAAAGTCTTGCCTCCCACGAACTTGTACCATCCCGTTTTACCACATCATTGCCAAGGAAAACTGATGTTTCCCTTGTGTCGTACTTGTGCTGAAACGTGCAACCAAGACCACCCTTGTCAGCACACCCAGGAAGAACGAGCCTTGACGGGAACGTGGGTCAGCGTGGAATTGTTTAAAGCTCTGGACTTGGGATACCAACTGTTAGAAGTGTACGAAATTTACCACTTTCCCAAGACAGAAAAATACCACAAGGGCGACGCTTCTCAAAAAGGCATTTTTGCAGACTACGTGAATGCCTTTTTGAAACTAAAACAAGAAGCTAGCGGATACCCTTCCTGGTGTCACACTCCCGAAGACCAAACAAAGTTCAAAGAGAAATACTGGAAGCAGGAAGGCATCACTTTAGACCACATCGAGAAAAACGAAGGAAGGCGATCATTTGCCAAAGTGATGTTGAATTGTTTGTGGGGCAAAATGGCACAACGACCGTATTTACCCAAGACGGAGTATTTGACAGAACCTTTCCGATACTTGCAGATGATTCACGACAAAACCAAATACATGAAACACGTGGACGTTGTTCGTGAGGACTTGCTCTTAGTCAATTACGAAGAAGAACTGGACTTTGTAGAAGCCGACGAATTTGGAAATGTCATCATTGTGGCCTACGTGACAGCCCATGCTCGCTTAAAACTGTACGAAGCTTTAGAACTATTAGGAGATCGTGTGCTGTATTTTGACACGGACAGTTGCATCTACATTGATCGCCTGGGTCAATCTCACCCTGTCATCGAAGGAGACCGTTTAGGAGCCTGGACGGACGAGCATCCCGACCACAAGATTCTCAGTTTTGCAAGTGGCGGTCCCAAAAATTACGGCTACGAATACCGGAACAATCAAGGAGATGTGCACACGGAGTGTAAAGTGAAAGGATTAACTCTCAATTATCGCACCAGTCGAGTGGTGAACTTTAGCATATTGAAAGAAGCCTTGCAGTCTGGACAGGATCGAAACTTTAAAGTGACCACCCACGAACCGCACAAGACTGTACGTTTACCCACACACCAAATCGTCAGTCGCCCCTTGGAAAAAGTTTATCAAATCGTGTACCAGAAGCGAGTTCGGCTTCCCAATCACTTCACTTTACCGTACGGTCATGCCGATATTGGTCAGCATATAAAAGGGACAACGTTCAAGGTCGATAGTTCATTGTGACTACCATTGCTAAGCGAGAAAGATGAATCCATTCACACAGCAAGTATCCAGTAAGAGTAAACTCGAGTACGATGCTGTGCCTTGCGATGGTAGGGATGCTGTACGCTATGACCTTAGTGATTCAGTACCACATCATCATGGGAACTTTGCTATAACTACTACTTCTACTACCATGCCTACCATGGAAAGTGATGCTGTACGTGTCAAACCTGACGGATGTGAAAGCGATGCCACTCGTTATCGCACACCTTTTCACTTTACTGGTTTTCATGGTGGATGGCCACCTCCACAGGAAACCAAGCGACTACCACCCTACGGATGTCATGTAAAACTGAGCAAATTCCTAAGGATTTCACCGTACCCTCATCGAAATGAACCTGTGAAAGACGAATATTCGTTCCCTGTGCGTTTGCCAGAATACTGTGATTTTGAAAGTCGATTGCAAACTTTCCAAGGAAAATGGCCAAAATATCTAGGAGGACCTACCCCCGAAGAATTAGCCAGAGCTGGATTTATCTACTTGGGCGAAGGAGATAAAGTCAAGTGCTTCAGTTGCGGTGTCTCACTTCACCAGTGGGAGAAGAAAGATTGCGCTTACCTGGAACATGCTCGATGGTCTCCAGAGTGTCACTACCCGCCTTTAGTGGGACCTCGTCATTGAAGTGACCCTACCATGTTGTGTAAAAAGCTAGCTACGGAGTTAGGAGTCCAACGTTGGACAATCCCTAGACAAGTATTTAAACCTGATGTAAAAAATAATCTTCAAAGATTACCAAACGAATTGCAAGAGAAGATCTACAAGGACATATGGCAGGGACTTGCCAGAGTCAAATCTCAATTAGTGACTGTAGAACATTTGTGTCGAGAAATTCATAAGAGGAAATTGACCAAAGTCAACAAACAAGTCCGATTTATCTGGATCAAGTGTGCATTCGTTCTACTATTTCGCTTTAGACCATTTACATTTGAAGATTTTATTGACATTCTTGACCGTTTCCTGGAATGGCAGTGGCCAGAAATTACCCACTACGTTCATTACTTTCGCTCTAGGAGAAGTGTTTGACTGACAGGGTTATGGATACTTTACAAGAGAACATTCGTGCTTTGCCTGTGGAATTGAGAGAATGCATTTACTGTGAGTTCGTCAAAATACAAGTGAAACGAAAAGAATCATTGCATCCGTTACGTCACCGATGTTGGAACCACTGGTACCCAAATGCTATAAGAGGATTGATTCTGATGAAAGTGTTCCAGTGGTCAGACATTGATCAACTACTCGTGAGCAAGAAGAATTGTGTTGCTGATAGTGATTATTTTTACTACCAGGTACACTTACTGCATCGAATTCCAGAAGAAGAGTTAGAGGGTTACCAAAATCTTGTACACAATGTAAACTTACTTGGAGAGGAAACTTCTGAACGACGTGTGATGTGCAAGTTAGTGACTAAATATTTTGAATACGCCGACGGAATACGACCACTTCTGTGCAAAAAGTACACTTATAGCAGCCGAAAAAAGAGGGTATAAAAACGTTCTACCATGCCACGACCTTTATCATTCGTGATACAACAGATTCCGTGGAAGGAAATCAATGACAGTATTCAAACGGTAGAGGATTACCAACACCTATTACGAGAACTGTCTCCATTGAATTGGGGTCGACGTGTAGTGTGTGTCTTAGTGACTTGCTTTCTGGGATTTCGTTTACCAGCTGATTCTTTGTGGACTCTTTACGAACAGTACCTATTACTCCAAAACAAAACATGAAAGTGATCCCTTTAAATGTCCACGAGAGACTCATTCTCCTCAAAGCTTTGCGCTTTCATTTGGATACTTCTCAACCTCTACGGGAAAACAAGATTCGTCAACTTCTAGGTACTGAAGATGTGTACGACGACGTGTGTGTAGCTTGTGACTTACACCCTCACTGGACAGATGTACGTGACTGGAAAAGTTGGGGGTTTGAGGCTTGGGCTAAAGAAGTGGCACACTATGCCCAAGATTTGTCATCCTAAAACATTAAAACGTACCGTGAAAAAAGTCACTTTTAAACCTGTGTTAGTGTCAATACCAGAAGAACAGCCTGTCACCGAGGAAAACCACTCTCTTCAAGACAGGACTGTCATTGACATTCCTGAAAGACCATTTCGGGAGGACCCTTGTGTGACTGAACCAAGGAATGTACAGACTCTCAGAACATTACACACTACTTCTACGATTTCACCTCTTGATCACAAAAAATGTTGTACAGAGACTTGTTTATATTCCACTATGGTCGTTTTGTTGTGTTTTTTATTCCTGTACTTAACCATATGGCTTTTAGGTATTTTTGTCTTTCGTGTTGTTCACTGATAAAGATGACAATAAACGTGTCCTGAAAAAGTATAAAAACTCTTGTCTTGTTTGTCTTCGTGTCACAAGTGACATTTTATTACACTACTACTATGGCT